>JABEEO010000046.1:0-69801 GCA_013364945.1 Fusarium tupiense
GGTATTGGGGGGGGGGTTGTTTTTTTATTACCTTGCACTGTAGAACGCAGAGACCGCGCTCGAAAGTGTTCATGATGGGGTAGTTGATTCCCTTCCATTGATTGATGACTTCGTCCTCGTGCACGCCTACTACGACGTACGCGGGGGGGTAATCCTCACCCTTGCCGAGACGCTCGTTTACGGACTGCTCGGAGAACCAACCATCCTCACGAGCGAGCTTTTCTTCCTCGAGGAGGACCTGGCGCAGGAATTCGATGTGGCCGCTGGAAAAGAGATCATAACCTCCATCGACGTACACGACGCGCTGGCCGGGCTTAGGTCCGGGTCCCTCGATAAGCTGGCGGAAACTGCCCCTTTCCTCCTCACCCTCCTCCGCCTTGGCGACCTGCGACGCCTTCCAGAAGAACACCTCTGCGCCGGGTGCTTTGCCCGAAGCATCTGTCGCATACAGCTTCATGCGCTCCAGCATCTGCTGGCCCTCAGCGATGCGCTCCTCCGGTGTGCCGTGGCCCTCTTCACCAGCGAGTTTCTTCTCGAGCGACTTGATGAAGTGCGTCTTTGTGCAGAGAAGCATGCGACCGACGAGGTCGGTGGTGGAAATACCAGGTGAGCGCTTAACCACCTTGAATCGCCCAGCCTCCTTGACGAATCGGTAGCAGTCGTTACCGTCGCTGTCCGAGGTGATGTCGTCGCCGTGCACGACGTATTTGCAGCCGTAGTGGGAGATGTAGGGGAGGTAAGTCACGTAGGGCGCGTTGGCGACTGAACGGGTGACCCAGCGACAAGCGTCAGTAGCAGCGAGTCTGGAAAAGTCAGTAAATGTGTCGCGTGACAGGTGAGAGTGAGTTGGTGTTACCGTTCTGCGAGGTTCATGACTGTAGGGCCCTTGTTGGCGAGGATGGCCTCGTCTGAGTGAACGCCAGCGTAGAGCTCATCGCCTAATTGGCGGGCCTGCACAATAGCGCCGGCATGGCCTGATATCGTCAGTATAACTGATCGCGATGAGACAGGGAGAGTAAGTACCGTGGTGGAAAAAGTCAAAGCAGCCGTCGACCCAGATGCGCCCCTCAAGGAGCTCTGGAGCAGGCTCACCCTCAAGATGAAGCTCATCGTCAACCGAGGGGTTAGTGGGGTCAGTGGAAGACATGGTGGCGAGAAAAGATACAGCAATAGCGATGAGTGAGTGATGTTGACAAGTCCAAGTTCAGAAAATTAAAGACCAAGAAGAAGAAGAAGAAGAAGCGGTGATGATGAATGCTTTTTTTTAAGATTAAGGAGCTCTCAGTGATGGTTCTACGTAACTCGAGCTGCTGGAAGTTAATGGATGAGCTTTGGTTGGGCCTAACAATTTTATGGGCGATTTGATTGGTCCGTTTGTACGCTGCCAATTTAACGACGGTCAATAGAGCTTAGGTAACCGTCTATAAATACGAATAAATTAAATGCGTGTTCTTTGACCCATGTTATTACCGTGAAATGCATACGCAAGCAAGAGTAATCATTGAATGAGCGAAGGATTGAATACGAGAGGGTTGTTTGTTCCTTTTAAGGGTCTTAAAGCACCCCTGTCACATGCAAACGACAGCCACGCTAGCAACACCACGTTTTTGACAAAACCACCAACTTTCGCATCACTGACTCTCTCAATTCATGTCAATTTACTCCATTTCTTCCATCTAGTCTTTGAGACTATCTCGTTCTGTGACCGAGAACCCGGATCTCATTTCATCTTATCACGTCAGGAGACTCCACTTTGCGCGGCACGTTCCCGATCCATTGGCTCCGATCTTTGCCTTAATCGTGGACCTGCTCGGGCCAAGATTCCCCGGACGGGAATAGATGCATCTTTAACAGCTTCTTGAGCTTGGGGTAAACGCGCGATGATACCCTGGTATGAACATGTCAAATCGGTCAAGTGTCCGATGTCATGAGGTATAAAGATGCTTGTTTGCCCGGGTCGAATATGGGCTTCATCGTTGACAATTGACCTGCGAGCATCATGAAGTTCACTACTGTCTCTGCGCTTCTGGCCCTTGCGCCGTGTGCTCTTGCGGATTGGCATTTTGCTAAGAACAAGGAGATCAAGTATACTTCTGTGGAAGGGTTCTTTTTGCAAGATGACCTTGCCACGAACCCTACTGGCTTTGACTATGTGAGACCTCTCTCACTTTACACACGAAAAACTTGAACTAACGAGGGACAGGCTCAATGGAACTTTGGTCTCTTGAACCGCACTTATCCCACTGACCCCAAGAACCCCCGAAAGGGCTACAAGACTCAGTGGGAGCGCTTCGAGCAGTATGTCAAGCACCTGAACCGCAATGCTAGCCGCGACAAGACGCGCTACAAGGTTCTTGTCATGGGACGTCATGGTGAGGGCTGGCACAACGCCGCGGAGTCCTTTTACGGAACACCCGCCTGGAACGTAAGTGATTCCCTTGGACTCCTCAATTCGTGAACTGACATCTGTAGTGCTACTGGGGTCTTCAGTCCGGCAACGGAACAGCGACATGGGAGGATGCTCTCCTCACACCCGCAGGCGAGGCCCAAGCTCAAAAGGCAAACGCATACTACAAGACCCGCTTTGAGAATGAAGGCATGCCATTCTTTGACTCATACTACACCTCACCTCTGGCCCGTTGTGTCGAGACCGCCGTGGAGACTTTCCAGAGCCTCAAGCTCCCCAAGGATAAGCCTTTCGTCCCACTGGTTAAGGAACTTCTCCGCGAGGGTATCAGCATCCGAACATGCGATCATCGCCGCAGCAAGAGCTTCATCAAGACTCTTGCTAAAAAGATCAAGTTCGAGAAGGGTTTCTCTGACAGAGATAAGCTCTGGACTGGAAAGGAGGGTGAGACTGATGAACACCAATTGGCGCGAAGCAAGGAAGTTCTCGATGATATCTTCACAAGTGACAATGCTGTTTGGATCAGCATTAGCAGTCACTCTGGCGAGATCACCAAGCTTCTTCAGGCTCTTAACCATCGACCTTTCCGTCTTGCGACCGGTCAAATCATTCCTGTTCTTGTTAGAGCTGATGTCGTTTCTGAGGAACCCACGTCTACGTATGCTTCTTGGACTACGGAAGCTACCTGCAATGCCCCCCCTGTGACTAGCATTGGAGGACAGGGCTGTGTATGCTCTACTACGCTTGCATCTGCACCAGCAAAGGCGACATGAGTCGGAGAAAAGAAATAGTTGATCATGTAATGATCGCTAACTAGTACATAGAAAAAAGAAGCAGTCCGCTTGACTAGTACAAAGGAAAAATGACAGTACATGCGTCCAACCCGCGGCCTTATTACAATCTTGCCGCTTCCGTTATCCATCGAATCATGAAACTAGAGTACCCGCGCACCTGGCTCCATCCGATCCCAGCAAGTTCAGAATAGCACCGCCTGGTATAGCCGTAGGATTTGCCGTTGATCCGAGTGTGAACTTCCACGTTTGACCCAACACTGTCTCCTGAGCGAAGAGTGTTCCATCCGGCGCTGCCATGACGGCACCCCAGACGAGGTTGAGAGTTGTGAGGAGGAAACTGTTGTAGGATTGGAAGCGCTCCCACTTTTGTGTGGTCAAGGACCAGCGGACGATGTTTGTTCTGAGGAGGCCGCTCTCGATGACTGAAGCTTGGACGGCGTAGAGATAGTTTCCTCCGCCGGGGACATATGCCCAGTCACCCACTCCAGAAAGGAGGTCGATGGCCGACGTGCCGGAATTGAGAAGTTTGCCGAACGTGCTGCTCGTCGGCCTCAAATCAATACACCACCATTTACCTCCACCTTCCGATACCCAGAACCTTCCTTGATCATCTACATCACCCATGCTGATAGCATTCGAACCAATCACAAGATCAAGGACCTCCCATCGGCCGTCCTTAGCGATACGAATAAGCCCCGATCGCTTACATCCCAACACGCCGCAAAGAAGGGCATTGACCAAAGGTTGTTGGTAGAAGCCGTAGATGTAGTTATCGAGCCTATTGAAGCCGATACCATTGATAGGACCGCCGGGGCCAATACCCGTTCTGATATCTGTTCGTTGACCGGTGACGAGGTTGACGCGTGTGAGGGTGTTGGCGAGAAGACTTTGAACGGTGTAGCCGAAGCCATCACAGTCGAACGTTGGGCCGAATGCGAGCTGGGGCATCATGCTTGTGCTGGAGGTACTGCTGGAAGAGGTAGCGACTATAGGGACAGCTGCGCTGCTGGAGGTGGTGATTACTGGGGCTGCAGCACTGGTTGAGCTTGTGGTCACTGGTGCCGGAGCTGCGCTTGATGTTGATGATGCAGCGGCGGCGGCGGCACTGGATGAGCTTGAGGCAGCAGCAGCAGCTGCACTGCTTGATGAAGTTGCTGCGGCGGCTGCAGCGCTACTGGAGGAACTAGCTGCTCCTGCAACAGAAGAAGAACTCGAAACCACAGGCGCATCTGCACCAGAAGAACTTGAAGCAGCGGCTGCTGTGGCAATGCTCGATGAGCTTGCTGCAACCGCCGCGCTACTTGATGTAGTTGGAGGTGAAGCGATAGCAGAAGAACTGGTTGTAGGAGTAACTGCTGCCGCACTAGTAGTGCTTGAAGCACCAGTCAGAGTTGTTGAAACAGAGCCCTCCATACTCAACGGCGCAGCTGAGCCAGAAGTCGAAGACACAACCATTGTCTCAATAATAACAGTACCAGGCTCTCCAACTGCAGTCGGTGGATCGTACAGCGTTCGTTCAGCTGTAGCTGTAGGAGGAGCAGCTCTGAAGATAGTGACATTGGTACCAGCGACGATTGGGGTGGAAGTTGACGGAATGCCTGCTGGTGCGCCACTGATGGGATTTGTTGAAGCTGCGGGGCTGGCTGTTGGTGTTTCGATGACCACCGTACCCGGCTCCCCAGAAGAAGCTGGAGGGAGGGTATAGGTCGTAGGGACTGACACTGGCCCGCCGACATAACGAGTGACGTTCGGGATTTCAGCTGGTGGGGAAGACGTAGCACTTTCTTCAGGGCTGGCAGTTGGGGTTTGAATGACAACAGTACCTGGTTCTCCAGGTGAGGCTGGAGGAATGGTATACGTCGTGGTGACTGACGCTGGGCCACCGATGTACCGTGTGACGTTTGGAAGCTCAGTTGCTGAAGCGGAAGTTTCGCTCTCGCCAGGACTAGCGGAAGGGGTTTGGATGACCACTGTTCCCGGCTCTCCAGACGAGGCAGGGGGTATTGTGTATGTTGTCGTGATGGAAGCTGGACCGCCAACGTAGCGAGTTACATTGGGGATACCGGTTGCTTCCTCACCGCTGGAGGTTGCCGTAATATATGCCGAAGATGTCTCTTCCTCCCTGGGACTGGCTGTAGGCGTCTCAATAATGACAACTCCAGGTTCTCCAGAGGCAGTGGGAGGGATGTAGATCGTCGTTGTGACAGAAGCAGGTCCTCCCACAATGCGAGTAATATTCTGGATTGGCGTAGCACCTTCGCTTGCCGATGTCGATGATGTCTCCTGCCCAGGACCAGCCGTTGGGGTCTGAATCACCACTGTGCCAGGCTCATTAAGGTTGCTTGATGCAGGCGGGTAGTAGATTGTTGTTACAGCCGTACCTGGACCGCCGCTGTAGAGAGTGACGTTTTGTCTACCCACTGGGAAAGCTGTGTTTGCAGCACTCTCACTAGCCGTTGTCTCATCCTCGGGGGTTGAAGTTGGCGTCTCAATGATCACAACGCCGGGCTCACCAGAGGCAGTTGGTGGGATGTAGAAGGTAGTGGCTACCGAAGCAGGACCTCCAACGATACGTGTGATGTTAGCTGGTCCTCCGGGAGCAATGACACTGCTTGTTGCTTCGGGATCTTTTTCTTCACTATCAGAGGTTGGTGTCTCAATAACAACGGTCCCAAGGCCATCGGGATCATCAGACGCTGGTGGGAAGTAGACCGTCCTTGTGGATGAGCCAGATCCACCGCTAAAGATTGTAGTGTTGGGTCTGCCCTCAGAGGTAGTTAGAGGTCCTGTCGCTGTTGCGACAATACTTCCTGTCGTCTCCTCACCACCAGAAGAACCTGTTGGCGTTTCTATGAGTACCGTGCCTGGCGCTCCAGAAGCTGTAGCAGGGATGAAGACGGTTCTTGTAGCTGTGCCAGCAACACCAGTGTAAATAGTGACATTTCCAGGCCCACGGGCAGTTTCCGTGGGACTAGAACCATCTGGTGTTTCGATAACAATAGTGCCGGCCTCGCTAGATGCGGCGGGTGGAAGATATATGGTACGAGTTACTGAGACAGGGCCACCACTGTAGACAGTGACGTTGGCGAGAGCATTGTTGGGAGTCTCAAAAGCACCGGTAGGTGTCTCGACGATGACAGTGTCTGGTTCTCCTGATAGGCCTGGAACAGTGATCGTTGTCGCGGCTGTAACAGGGCCACCTTGGGTAATAGTGACCTCTTCCCGAATGTCATCAGTCTCTGAGGGCTCGATGGCGGACTCGGTGGGAGTTTCGATGATAACGGTATCAGGCCCGCCTGATACACCGGGCAAGGTGATTGTAGTTGCAGCTGTGACAGGACCGCCCCGGGTAACAGTAACTTCTTCTTGGCCACGATCCGTTTCTGATGACTCGCTGCTAGACTTAGTTGGCGTTTCGACGACAACCGTATCTGGCTGGCCTGAAGCCCCGGGTATAGTGAGAGTTGTAGCAGCGGTAACGGGGCCGCCACGAGTAACTGTGACTTCTCCTTGAGTAGAAACGCCTTCATCAGATGAGCTCGTCGGGATCTCAACCAGTACAGTATCTGGTCCTCCGGACTCACCAGGAATTGTGAGTGTTATCGCAGCTGTGACTGGACCGCCTCGTGTAATAGTGAATTCCCGAATAGAGCCAGTTGGAATAGAGCCAGTTGGAATAGAGCCAGTTGAAATCTCAACCAGTACAGTGTCAGGCCCACCAGACTCGCCAGGAATCGTAAGTGTTGTCGCAGCTGTAACTGAACCACCTCTTGTAACAGTGACTTCACGTAAAGAGCCTGTTTCCGACGATCGTTCAGCAGACTCAATTGGAACTTCAACTAGAACAGTATCTGGCTCGCCAGAAGCTCCGGGAATAGTAATCGTTGTTGCCGCTGTGACGGGACCTCCACGTGTGATAGTAACTTCCTGAACAGCTCCAGTAGCTGGTGGCTCCGTACCTCCAGCGGCAGATTCTGTGGGTATTTCTATATAGACCGTATCTGGTCCTCCAGAAACGCCAGGGATTGTGGCTGTGGTTGCTGCTGTGACTGGACCGCCTCTCGTAATAGTGACTTCTTGGACGGCTCCAGTTACTGGTGTCTCACGAACCCCGTCTGCGGACTCGGTAGGCGTTTCGATATAAACAGTATTGGGCTCTCCCGCTCCGCCAGGAATGGTTACCGTTGTGGCAGCTGTTATGGGGCCACCTCGTGTAATAGTAACCCCCTGAACAGCTCCTGTTCTAGCAGACTCTGTAGGTACCTCAATGTAAACAGTATCAGGACCGCCGGAGACTCCAGGGACGGTAACTGTAGTAGCAGCTGTTACAGGTCCACCTCGAGTGATTGTAACCTCCTGAATGGCAGTTCCTGTAGGCCCTTCAGAAGATTGAGTGGGTGTTTCAATAAATACAGTATCTGGACCACCGGAAACTCCAGGGATAGTAACTGTAGTAGCAGCAGTCACAGGTCCACCGCGAGTGATAGTAACCTCAACTTGGCCCTCAGTTGCAGATGGCACAATCTCATCAGAAGATAGAGGTGTTTCAACTATAACGGTATCCGGCTGACCTGATTCCCCGGGGATCGTAATAGTCGTAGCTGCTGTCACAGCACCACCTCGAGTAGAAGTAATCGCTTGCAACCCGCCAGTCACTGAAGGCTCATTCGACGTTGTTGGCGTCTCAATGAAAACTGTATCCGGACCACCAGATACTCCAGGGATAGTAACGGTAGTGGCAGCAGTCACAGGTCCGCCCCGAGTGATGGTAACTTCAGCTTGACTACCTTCAGTTGCAGATGGTTCAACCTCGCCAGACGATCGAGGTGTCTCAACGATTACCGTATCAGGCTCACCTGACTCGCCGGGGATGGTTATAGTGGTTGCTGCTGTCACGGACCCGCCTCTTGTTGAAGTGATTGCTTGAACACCACCTGTTACAGGAGGCTCACTTGACCTCGTTGGAGTCTCAATGATGACCGTGTCTGGCTCACCTGGTTCACCAGGGATGGTGATTGTAGTTGCCGCCGTTACAGGTCCTCCTCTTGTTGAAGTTACCTCTCCTAGCCTGCTTCCAGTTCCTGTTGTTTCATCATCTGAAGATGTTGTAGGCGTTTCGATAATAACGGTGTCTGGCTGCCCTGGCTCTCCAGGAATAGTGATAGTAGTTGCAGCTGTTACCGGTCCTCCTCGAGTAGATGTCACTTCAACTGGACCGTCTCCAGTCGTCATAGATTCCTTAGCATCAGAGGCGGTTGTAGGTGTTTCAACAATAACCGTATCTGGCTGGCCCGATACACCGGGGATGGTGACCGTCGTTGCGGCTGTGACTGGTCCGCCACGAGTGGAAGTAATTTCACCTGCACCGCTTCCAGTCACGGACAGAATGGCGGACGCGATTGGTGTTTCCACAAGAACCGTATCTGGCTCACCAGGTGCTCCAGGGATTGTTACGGTCGTGGCGATTGAAACAGGTCCTCCACGAGTGATTGTGACATCAGCCGCACGAGTCGGCGTTTCAATAATAACAGTGTCTGGCTGGCCGGATTGACCAGGAATTGTGATCGTCGTCGCAGCTGTAACTGGTCCGCCGCGAGTGGAAGTCACTTCGCCCGGGCCATTAGCAGTCCCTGATGGCCCAGCATCTCCAGATTCAGTTGGAATCTCAACGAGAACAGTGTCAGGTTCGCCAGGCGCACCAGGGATAGTAATAGTCGTCGCGACTGAAACAGGTCCCCCTCTGGTGATTGTGACTTCGGGAACACCACCAGTGGGAGTCTCGATCAGAATAGTATCCAGCTCACCAGACACAGTGGCAGAGATGGTGGTGGTCCTCGCGGTTGTTCCAGACCCTCCACCAAAGATGGTTGTGTATCGCTGGCCAGTCGCTGACTCTGAAGCCTCTGCTTCTGGGCCAGTGGTTGGTGTCTCAACAAGCACGGTATCCGGTTCTCCAGATATTGTCGCTGATATGTATAATGTTCTAGGCGCAGTTACTGGGCCGCCACTGAAGACTGTGGTATTGACCCGGCCACCAGCAGTTGGGGCGACTGGACCTTCAGCAGACTCAGCACCAGTCTCTTTAGCATCACCTGGCAATGTCTCAATAATGATAGTGCCCGACTCTTCTGGGTCATCAGGTGGGAAGTAGAATGTTCCGCCAGCTGTGCCGGGAGCTTGAGTGTAGATGGTGACGTTCCCACGGAGAGTCGCCGATGCGCCTGAAACTTCTGTAATGGTTCTAGTCTTAGACATGTCACTATTATCTGTAGCAGACTCTTCGGATCCTTGAGTGGGAGTCTGGATGATCATAGTGGTATAACCACCAGATTCACTTGGTGTCAGATAGATCGTCGTCACAGCTGTACCTGGTCCACCACTGTAGACTGTCACGTAGGTTGGACTTTCAATTGGTGTTTCAACAATGAACGTTCCAGGTTCATCTGAAGCTGTGCCGGGAACGAAACGAGTAGTGGCAGCAGTGGCAGAGACACCAGTATAAACAGTGACATTAGCAGGACCAGAGCCTGAGCTTGGAGTAGGCGTCTCGATGAGAATGGTATCAGGGTCGCCTGAGGCAGTGCCCGGAATAGTGAGCGTTCGGGTGGTTGATGCAGGACCATCTGTGTAGACAGTCACTGCTCTCACAGCAGGGGTCTCAATGATGACGGTTCCAGGCTCGCCGGATACCGTGGCTGGGATGTAGACAGTACGGGTACCAGTAGCAGATACAGCACTATAGATAGTGACATTGCCTGGGCCTCCAGGGGTGACGATTGCAGTTGGGGCACTGGCGCCTGTGCCTGTGATGCTGGACTCATCGCCGTCCGCACCAGACGTGGGTGTCTCCACGATGAGTGTACCAGCTTCGCCTGAGACAGTGGGAGGAATGTAGATAGTTCGGGTTGCAGATCCTGAACCACCACTGAAGATAGTAACAGTTGTCCCGGCTGTAATCTCCTCCGCATTGGTGACAGACCCAGTCTCAGAACTATCATTGCTATCCCCGGTTGTCTCGGCACTGGATCCCCCTGTGGGTGTCACAATGACAAGAGTACCGGCCTCACCAGAAGCTGTTGGTGGAATATAAGTAGTTCTCGTGACTGCCGCGGGGCCTCCACTGAAGATAGTGACTGTAGTCGCTGCCGAGATAGCTCCCTCTTCGGCTTCAGAGGGAGCAGCTGTCTCAATAGAGTCGCCGGTCTCCCGTGCGCTGCCATTACCCGTTGGACTAGTTTCAGGGCCATCTGTAGGGGTCTCAATGATGAGAGTTCCTGCTTCTCCAGATGCTGTGGGAGGAACATACACACTTCTCGTAACAGAGCCAGGTCCACCACTAAAGATGGTGACTGTTGTCGCAGCTACAATAGTATTTTCACCAGCTGCAGTAGCTGAAGTCCCATCAATGGGCTCCTCAGTCTCCGCACCAGACACAGGGGTCTCAATATAAACAGTACCAGGGTCACTCGGATCTGAGGGCGGAACGTAGTAAGTCGTTCGTCCCGGACCAGTACCTGGAACATAGATCGTAGTGTTTGATCCAGCACCAATAGTTGGCTGTGCTTCAGGATTGGCTGTAAGACCACCAGTCTGTGTACTTGGAACAGGTGTCTCGATGATAACAGTTCCTGGGGCGCCGGATGTCTTGGGCGCGATGTAGATTGTCTTTCGTGTAGATGCAACACCTGCTCTGAAGATGGTCACGTTGGCGCTTCCGGTGATGGCGGGGATTGTTGTTTGGAAACCTGGAACTGTTCCTGTTTCTACCAACTCGGTTTGTGAGATTGGTGTCTCGATTACGATCGTCCATGGATCGCCGGTAGTTTCTGGCGGGATGAAGATTGTGCTTCTCTCTGAACCTTCTCCAGCTCGGTAGAGAGTAACATTTCCAATGCCACCTTGTGAGGCCTCGGCGGTAGGAATGGGTGTGATGGAAGCTTCAGGACCTGTAGCCTCAGCTGAATCATCTGAAGCAGTCGCTTCACCAGCTTCTGAGGCAAGTGTCTCAATGATATAAGTACCCAACTCTCCAGAAACGGTTGGCGAGATGTATCTAGTGTTTCCAGTAGATCCAGTTGCTTCCGTATAGATAGTCACAGCGGTCCTGTCATCAGAAGTGGCAGTATTTCCGCTCTCATCACCAGGACCTCCAGTTATAGTACCAGAGTCTTCATCAGAGACTGGTGTCTGAATGACAATGGTACCAGCTTCGCCTGATGCTGTAGGTGGGATGTACAGAGTAACCCTCTCTGACGCAGTGCCTGAACTGTAGACCGTCACATTGGGTCTGACACCAGGCCCAAGACCGGTGGTCTGGCTGCCACTATCTCCAGTCTCTTCCGCGTCGGGTTCGGAGACCGGAGTTTCAATGATGATAGTGCCAGCCTCACCAGAGGCAGTGGGCGGAATATAGAGGGTTCGTGTTTCTGACGCAGTACCGGAGCTGTACACCGTGACATTGGCAATACCAGCTGGGGTTCCAGCTGTAGGACCACTACCATCTTCAGCACTCTCGGTAACGTCAGGGTCTGTTTCAGAAACAGGAGTCTCAATGATGATATACCCATCTCCATCTGAAGCAGTAGGAGGTACGTAGATGGTAATTCTGCTGGAGGCAGTGCCAGAGCTGTAGACAGTGATGTTCGGCCGAACACCAGGTGTATCAATCCCAGTCTCAGCCGCAGTGGCGATAGCAGTTCCAGTTGGCGTCTCAATAACAATAGTACCAGGCTCATTTGCAAACCTTGGAGGTACATAAATAGTCCTCCGTGCAGGGCTGGGCCCACCTCTGAAGATAGTGACATTGGTGTTGCCGCCTATAGCAGACGTGGTAGCAAGAACATCGTCGTCTCCGCGGGCAGTCGCAGCTTCAGATTGAGTCTCAGAAACTGGCGTCTCAATGACGACAGTCCAAGGATCATTGGATGCTTGGGGAGGGACGTAGAGTGTTGTTCTGGCTGGGCCACGACCTGCTCTAAAAACTGTGATTGTTGCCAATGCAACACTGGGAGCGTCAGTGGTCAGGCTGTTGTCTGATGGGACGACAGCTGTAGGGATTCCTCCAGATGCATCGGTGATGGTCTGACCATCTTCAGCATCTGTCTCAGGAGGCTCAGCACTTGCTTCATTTGTGGTGCTGGCGCCATCATCATCGCCGCTACCTGACGAGCCACTCTGCGATGGCTCTGTAGAAGCTCCAGTGCCAGTCTCGTCCGGATCTGCAGATCCCGTCTCAGAGGCTTCATCACTCGAGGAGTTAGAAGGTGCACCAGGCTCAGAAGTCTCACTGCCAGTGGGCCCATCTGTACCAGTCTCTTCCGAGCCGGGGTCAAGACCATCGTCATCAGAAGGCACAGCTTGTGAACCAGTGGGAACTTCAAATCCAGGTGATGCTCCCGAGGACTCCTTGTCAGTTGCTGTAGACAGAAGATTGGAGTCAGGAAGGGGGCCAGTTGATACCGTTGTCGGTAGTGGCAACTCAGGAGACTCAAACGATGAACCACTCCTGGCCGGTATACCTTCGACTCCGCCGGTAAGCAACTGACTCCTGGATTCGGACTCTGGCAATCGATCGGTAGGAACTGGCACTTGAGGCGAGACTAAGCTAGTCTCACCATCTTCAGGTTGAGCAGTGCCGGTAGCATCTCCTGTCTCACGAGCATCATCAGATACTGCCTCAGAACCAGGATCTCTAGAAGCGGAGGCGGTCTCGGCATCAGAGCCGTCCCTCACAGAGCTCTCTCCTGCATTTTCAGATGTAGCGCCAGCTGCAGGTTCCCCAGCGAGCGACTCTCCACTAGATGTAGTCGCGTCATCATCAACATCAATAGCTGTTGTTCGTGAGTTTGAACCAGCAGTGGTTGAGCCTCCAACTCCTGCAGCTGGCTGACCTGTCAATCCAGCACCAATGCTTGTCGCTAAACGAGTCAAAGTGTCACCGGGTTGTTCCACACGTTCTGACTCCGGAACGCTCTGGGTGCCAATAAGAGTCTCATAATTAATCTCCTCGCTTGTTCCGGAGAAGCTTGAGCTCTGGCCTACAGTCCGCGACCCTGCTGATGTACCCGTGCTCGGACCTCGAGCTGCGTCAGACTGGGAACTTCCAGCATCTTCAACAGATGAGCCTTCACGTGAAGCAGTTGAAGTTCTAGGCCCGGCTGCGGCTCCCGATGTTGACGAGCTACCGCTATCTCTGGTGTTTGCCCCAGGCGATGTGCCTCCAGATGTTGTAACGCTAGATCTTGCTGAAACTGATGAAGAGCCTGTGCCAACAGCGCTGTTTGACTGTGATACACTGGAAGCTCGTGATGCCTGGGATGTCGCCTCATCGTCTTCCGAAGCGGTACTGCCATTGTTTCCTGCCGCGCTTGATCCAGGTTCTCCTTCGACAAAGCCCGATACCAAGCTGGTAACCCTGCTACTTCTCTGCGAAGCCTCAGATGTTCCACCAGCTTCAGCATTACCACCGTTAGTGGATATGACAGCAGGTCTTGCCGTGAAACGAGTACCTGATGAAGAAGTTTCTGCAGCAGGCCTTTGTGCACTGGTAGATTGAGAGGCACTTGACCTTTGGGCCGAGCGGGTAGATGAGCTCTGGGCGGCGTTTCCAACAGATGACGTAGCTTCCCCTGCTTCGGAGCCAGAATCATTTGTTATGACAGGGCCACTATCGACGACAGTAGTCTCGCCAGTTGAAGATCTAGAAGCTTGTCCTGAAGTCGAAGTTCTGCTACGTGTAGAGCTCAGACCACTGCCTCCGGGACGAACGCGCGTATCAACAGTACCATTGTATCCCGAGCTTGATGAAGCACCAGCTTGTCTAGTACTTGAAGGACTTCCAGGAGCCCGTGTAGTTTGCGGGGAACCAGACTCGACTCCAGAAGCAGCTCCACCAGCAGTACCAGCCGCAGATCCTGGAGACCGGCTGTTTGAAGGGCGTCTGAATGTCGTACTTTCTGTAGCTGCAATTTCACTTCCACCTAGCCCTGCGACTCCACCTGTGAGATGGCTGCTAGTGGTTGATCGACGAGTCCTCTGAGGTTCAGAAGTGAGAGTCTCGACGATATTAGCGGTGATGGTGAAGACAGTGCTGCTGGATGTGACGACGTAGGTTGAGGGTGATGTCCTGACGATTGGAGATCGAGTGCTTGAGCGGCGAGAAGTACTTCCTCTTCGCGATGAGGATGACTGACCTGAAGCACCACCATCTCCTCCAGCGTTACTTCCTCCTGATCCAGAGTCACCGTCGTCATCTCCGCTGGAACCCTTACCACCAGAAGTCGATCCAGTACCACCAGAGCTTCCACTGCCAGAATCCGAGCCGCCCTCTGAGCCATCGCCTTCAGACTCAGTATCTCCGGATGTTGGCCCATCGTTACCTCCAGAGCCGCCACTAGAAGAGCCTTTGGTGCTCGAAGAAGAGCCAGCAGATTGTGTACCACTACCACCAGAGCTACCATCAGTGTCGGAACCACCTTGAGCGCCGCCTTGGGTTCCTCCTGAGCCACTGCTTCCGTCAGAGCTTGATGACCCGCCATTTCCAGACCCATTGCCGTTATTCGAGCCTGAAGATCCTCCGTTTCCTGTTTCACCGTCGTCATCATTGCTTCCCGATCCAGAGCCGGAGCCCTGAACACCACCTCTTACGGGATCATCGTCGTTTCCGGAGGAACCCCCATTGCTTGAGCTACCTCCTTGTCCAGAGGAGCTACCACTGCCGCCGTTGGAGCTTCCTTCACTTCCACTCTGGCCATTTCCTCCGCTCGATGAGCCTGAACCACCACCTGAACCACCTTGGTTCCCACCACTGGATCCTCCAGTAGCCTGGGCACCATTACCGCCGCCACCGTTGTTGCCAGTCTGCGGATTATTAGGGCCTTCAGGTGTCAACACAAGGACAGTACCGGGGTTGCCACCCTCAGGGGGGATGGTGAGAGTCTGTCGCGGCCCTGAACCGTCATCGCCGCCTTGACCTGGCTGACCCTGGACATCGCCAGACCCTGATCCCCCATTTGATCCGCTATCGGAACCACTTCCTGAGCCACCCATACCCACGGGCACACCACGAGTAATAGTCGTATATGATACCGAGCCCTGTGGACGAGTTCGTGTCGGTTGGAAGACGGCACCATCTCCGCCATCATTCCAACCCGGTGGTGTTTGTATGAGCACAGTTCCGGGCTTGGTACCAGTCGGTGGAATAGTAGTTCGGATAGGTGCTGTGGGCGTGACACTTCCTTCGGCTGGTTCGATGATGGTCACATAGCCGGTCGCGTCGGCCGGTTGAAGAGAGATCGTTTGGCCAGCGAGCCCCAAGGCACCCAAGGTGTTGGGTGTCAGAGGTTCAAGGGCCAACGGCATTAGAGTTCCGGGTACAGGAGTTTGAATGATGACAGTACCAGGATTTCCGTTGCTCGGTGGTACTGTTAACCTAATTGGGACAGTTCCACTGAAGGCAGTGCCCGCTGGTTCAATCACAGTGACATAATCGCCATCTTGTGCGGGATCAACAGTAAGACCTTGGAGGCTTCCCCCATTGAGTGTTGATGTCGGGACATTGATGATGACCGATCCACGGTTTGTCCCAGTCGGTGAAATTGTGATAAGTTGCAACGACGCCAATGTTCCAGTCAACGGTCGAAGAACCGTCACATAGCCAGTCAACTCCTTTGGCTCAAGCGAAAGAGGCTGCAACACACCCGGCGTCTGCGTCTCCGGCGTCTCAATGATAATCTGCCCCGGCTGTCCACTCCTCGGCGGAACAACCTGTGTAACGGGCGCAGAAATCGGATTTGGCCCTGAATGCGGTCTAATAATAATAACATAAGACCTATCATCCGTCGCAGGGATGACTACATTCTCCGGCGCCGACGAACCACCTGGCTGTTCAACAATAACAATACCAGGCTCATCACCCTGTGGGGGGACAGTATACTGCGTTGTTGCTGAGCCTCTGTAAGGCTTTGTGATGGTGATATAATCGGGATCGGCAAGGACTGGATAGACCGAAACATATGTGTAACATACACCTGAGAACTCATTGTTAATACCGAGAACTGACCTATCATTCTGAACCCCAAACTGGGCACGCGTTAGGCTGGCGAATAGTAGGTGCCTAAGCACCTGATACAAAGACCGCATTGTAAGCAGTTTATTAATTGTGCATTAAAAGTAAATGAGAGATAAGAATGGTATACGCGCAAGGTCAGTTACCTATGTTGAAGCAACACGCGCGGGGGAGAGCTCCCAGAGGATTATAACACTGCTGATCAGTCCTCCATATCCGCATTCAGAACTGTGCTTCGAGTGGTAATAATGATGCAGAAAATCCGGTGCGTATACAAAGAGCATTGTCAGGCTGAATTTGGGTTGCTGAGGCGGAAGCCTTCATGCCAGGGCTGGCACACCCGCAGCGGATCGATGCCGTTTCCCATCTTGCCAAGCACGTTCCTGCAGATGCATTGTGTGAGAGACACTCCGGTTTAAGACCCTGTTGGTTCAGGGTGTTGTGGTTGGAATGCAGTTGTTGAAGACAGGACCAACTGCTATCATTTCTGTGGAGTGAAAAGCAACGCAGCCAGTGAGGGCTTGTGAAGTGGGATTTTGTGCCTGTGTGCCTGGGCGTGTATGCAAGGTCCCGTCTGCATTTCCACCAACGTTGAAGATTATGCAGATGCCGTGCACATCTTATGTAAGTGGCAATGGGATGGACGGATATAGCAAGTCGACTCTGGGCATAATCATAGGCGTTGGAACAAATACAATGTATCATTTTCTCACACAGATCAAGCCATTGTGATAATACCTTGTAGACCGATCAACCAAAATCGAGACTTGAGATTGATTCAGATGCTGACAGGCGGATAGGTTTAATGTCTCACACAGATTGGACACCTGACGTTACACTAACAATACTCCACTACGGAAGCCAGCTCCCTAGCCCACCAAGCTACGATTTTGACAGAAGTTTATCTAACAGGTCAACTGCTAGCCCGAAGCCCTAAACTCACCTCTCTCCCATCTCTCATCTTTATAAAGTGTAGCTGAAGTCTGGCGGCCGCCCAGCGAGCATAACTTTATTCACCAGCACATACATTCCAGACGACTTTTAAGATGAGGTTACACAAGGATGAGTCAAAGCTCCACCGTCGCGCCAGCGGACGTTTTTGTTTGGCTAGTCGCGGAGAGATTTGGCCGCGTCCGTCTAGTCGATCTGTGGCTGATCTCATAAGCATCAAGACCGTGGCGTTGGAGATTGTGATAAGTGACCGGAAATAACCAATGGCTGTTCAGGGTTTCACGAGGTTGTGTTACACAAGAGTCCATTTTCGGAGTGTATGACCATTACGTGATGTAATATAAAATCACTTTTTGAGACATGCTATTATTGCCCTTCTGTTGAGACTACTTATTTGCCAGGTCTACAAATTGATTACTGCTGTATAAGAGCGTGTTCATGACCCTGGAATTCTCGGCTGCTCCCGAAGATTTCAGCCTAGGTTAACGTCTTTTCGCACGAGTTATCGAGGGCGGACTAAAAGCTCCTCTTCCGATTCATAATCTAGATCATTTTGTATTCAATCGCGAGTCTAGGCCAGGACTAAGTCTCATCCGCGTTCAACATTCTTGATGGTCACACTTCACATCCGAATGGCCCGGATCAGCGTCAGCGTCTCGTCTCAGTCTTGGCAATATGAGCTCCTGTTGGCCTAAATGTTGTGCCAAGCCTCGTTGCTGTGGGAAGGCATCAGAATCATGTTGCATAAAACTATCGTAACGTTCATCAGCAATCTGACAATTTTCTAAGGGGATTGTGATTTAGTACAAAGAATTGTTGAGGACAATGACATGATCTGGTGCCAAAGCATTGGGGCTTGAGCTCCAAGTACCTGGCTCTTGTTGAAATTCCCCTGTCAGATTCGCCTTACACCATCCGCTTTCTGATTCCTGATCGAAACCTTATTCTTGTCCTTGTAATCTGATCTTGCTTACCACCAATAGGAACTCTTTTGGCTCCAGATCGTATGGAATCACATATCACAGATCTTGTTTAAGCTCAAGCTGCACATCCATAGAAGAATACAGCTGCTTTTGACTGAACACCTTTCTCAGGACGAAATTCACCTCCAAGCCAGTATCTCGCCGTGGTTACCTGACTTCGACATCAAAGTATTGATGAATATATACTCTTCATGACGTGTAGATACAAAATTCTCATGTGTCTCAACAGTAAAGGACATTGCCAGCTTAACCCGAGTAAAAGTTCAGACCACTTCAGGGTGAGCAAAAAGATCCGGGCCTAAAGTTTGAGATAAGGTTATGTTACATGTCAAATGAGGCTCATTACGGAAATTTCACTCGGGAATGCGATTTGGTTGACGCTAACCGTTCTTGTCGGGTATTGAACGGAAATGAACCGCGCTTGAATATGGTGGCTTGAGGCGTGCACAACTGATCGGAGAACTCATTCGCTTTCTCAGCCAATCCATTGTCTCAACTGACCTGCAGTGAGGTGAGTCTAAACGTCTACAGCGGAAATATGGATAGGACGTGTGAAGACGTGAGGTGGCTATTCGGGCCTCGAGATGCCTGACGCTTCAGGGTAGGCGCTGTTTGGTCCAACATCAATTTTCACAATCCAATATTTCTCATCAAATTACTGCTCAGGTGGGCAGAATGATAGAATGAATTCACTAATTGAAAATTATATAGGGCTCTTTAGAATATTTAAAATATGTGTAATAATGCCATTGTCTTTTGTTAATAATGAATTATACTGGAGGAATCTTAGTATCTTGCATAAATAAAACGTGAAAATAACCTCGTCGTTATCTAATTGTTCTTTCAAGTATATCCATAGAGCGCCCACGAAAGTAATGGTCAGTTAAATGAGTTTACATAGCCTTTCAGGCATACAGATACACTGCTCCAGCGCCCCAATGATCACACGACTCTGCCTTGTGATGATCTTATTCCCAAATTCGAGAAGCTACTCTCAACCAATCAGAGCCACGCCCGGTTAGCTCAATCGGTAGAGCGTGAGACTCTTACGAGTACGCGATCTCAAGGTTGCGGGTTCGACCCCCGCATCGGGCTGTTCCTATAAAACGATTGCGAGCAATAGCGAGGCATCTCTTTTTTGCCTTTTCTCTACCAGATAAGTAGTGTTTTCATTTTTACGCAATCCGAAGTAAGCTATTGCATTAGTTAGATATGCTGTTAAAAGCTGGCTGCGATTACGACCTTCCTTTTCCAGCGCGACATGTAAGCCCCCGCTTAATATCAAAAGGTAAACAGGTATCAACTTACTCAGAGTTATCACTAACATATCCTCCAGGAAAGGTTATCTCATAATGGAGAGCCACACCTCTTTGAAGTCACTGATCACTCCCGATCTGCTCATGCAGCTCACGGATGCCTATCTTCCTTATTCCAAAACCGAAGATCTCGACTTCACTATTGCCCAGTCAGACGCCTTCAGCGGAAACTTCAAGAAAGTATGCCAAGAAGGCAAGGCACGAGATGCACTTATAGTACTCAGTCACCTCAGCCACAACGGAATCCTCCCAACTCCTATGGAACTCGACCTTATGTCCTTTCTCCCAGAACCATCTTCCCCAGGATTCCCGCAACAATGCTTCGGACTCCAGTTGCTTCTTGATCAAGCGTCAAGAATCCTCCTAACTGGAATCGAAGCTCGTTGGCAAGTTGCATACTTCGGACCACTGGCAAGACGTCTTGCTGGACAGTGGTACGCACTACCTCACCATCTACGTCCGCATTCATGGCAGAGATGGAAAGACGATGTCGGCGCCACTAGCTTCAGCTTCTGGGTTTCGACGCAGGTCATGTGGGCAGCTCCTTTTCTTCACGCCGAGGACCTAGGGAGTCAAGAGATTGGATTGGAGTTATCGAACGATTTACGTCAAGCTGTTGAAGAATACACGGGAACAAAGGATTCGCATCGGGAGACAAGGCAGAAGACTTTGAAAGATGATCTGCTTTTCATAAGAGAGGTTGTAAAGAGCCCGCCAAAAGACGATGAGGGTGCTATCAGTATGGCAGCTTGGACGTACTGGTGGTGCATGATCCTGGATGCTCACTGGCCTATCATTGCGCGCTTTGGTCGCTATCCGTACCGCAATGCGGCTTTTGGTAGGCCTAGTACAAATGAGGAAGAGAAATGGTTGGATGATATTAATCATTTTTCTGAGGCTTCTCCTGAAGATGCTAAGCGCATTCAGGAAGATGTAGAGAACGGTCGATGGACTCCACTTGGAGAGAATTGAGCTTTATATATCGAGAACTTGCTGCCACAGTGTCATGCGAGTCACTTTTCGATGATATGAGGGAGCTAGCTCAAGTAACGCCACATAATAGATGTCACTAACCTTCACAAGTTCAGTGTGGTATGAGGCTGTAAATCTCGACCTTTTGCTATCGTTGCTTGGCAATTACCTGTTTCGTAAGCCTATTCCTATTACAAGTGAGATAATAAATAGCAAATTGGAATGTGCTCCTGTACTACGATCAACTACTACCTGAACACGAAGATGATAGAGAAACTGGTGCTCAAGCTTATTAGATACCTCGTTAGTACCGAGGTATGCATATTTACTACATGAGAATACCCAGACTTAGACATACTCAGAACTGAAAAGGCAATAAGATAATAAGCTGATCTTGAGCTATCGGTTGGGTGGTCAATAGGCTGCCTGAATTGTGTTTTGAGCGTGTTGTTCTGCCCAGCTGATAGTGATACCTGCGTCTTGCCCCTTACCTCAAACTTAAACATCAGACCACAGCCTCAATCTCCCTCAGATAAACAACGAAGATCCTTTGCGGAGTTTCAACAGATTGCTAATCAAGCTGTGCGTAACTTATGCGGAGCAATCGATCATCGAGTCAACAGCAACGCCCTCAGCCTCGTATTCGTCTTGAAAAGGTGTACCGCATCACATCCACGATTGGTAGTTTCGGAATTAACGTCATCTCTCCATGACGAATTATTTCCCCTGAGCGCGATTAAGTCACAGCATTGCCACGTTTTGTTGCAAAAATCCAGCTTTAAATTTTCCTCACACTAATCGGACCCGGGAAAAGTGGAGAAACGGGCCCGAGACGGACTCCGATGATTTGATGCGGGGACAGACGCGAATCTTGAATCTAAGCTGTGAGATCAAAACTTAGAGTGTAGAGAACCAAGCAGCTGGGTCTTAGCTTGAGAAAATGAGGTTTCTATGCAGATTCTCGAAATAGATAGAATTAGCTCGTAGGATTAATCCGATGCAATGTCGTATCATGTCTTTCATATCGGTTAGGGGCAACGTCGGGTTTTTGGATGGGCCCGGCAGGGAGGTGCATCAACAAACGATTGGCCAATCAGAGCATCAGCCCTGTGACGCTCACTAAGCTGCTCCTGGCTTAGGGGCTCCAGATGTCAAGAGAAGTGGAGCTCGAAATTTACCGAAGACTCTTGATCCCCCAGCTTTTTTACAACGACATGTCTGGTGTAACTCGCTTTTCTTAGTGAAGTCTGTCTGCCATACGATACAACACCACGTATCACACACACGAAACTCATTTCGAAATGAGAGCGATAGACTATTAGTGATTCCCAGATATATGCCAACATGAGATGTTTTCCTTAACGCCATCCTCCAGTCTCACTTATACCGTTCCAAAGGTATACCATACCGTCCATGAAGCCATGAACTCCCCAACCCAAACGCCATACCCAAACAATTTAATGATACACAGCCTGATGCCTCTCATCGGGACTCGAAACCGAAGTCTTCTCGCTTTCAGGCGGCGGACTCGAATTGCTATCAGCAGGACTACTCGACTCGCTCCCCGTCCCCGTAGCCAGCGCATCGTACATCAGACTCTTCTGCACACAAGTACATCTCTTCAACAACTCTTCACATCTCTCCAATCTCGCAAGTAACTCCTTGGTAGGTTTGCGACGAGTGCGCTTTGGTGCAGGTGTACTCGGAATACACTCTATTTTCGCCTATCGTCATTATTAGTCTTTCATCGTATAAGCGTGTCGTGTAAGCTTACCTTGATGCAAAAAGAACATGGACTTTTTCGGTCACATTTCTTCTTGCGCTGTTGACACAGCACACAGGCTAGAATTCTCGGTGGTCGTTGTTGTTCAGGTGCCATTGTATGCCACTAGCCGTTCGAATCGAAATGCAGAGAATATAGATGAAGGTATTCCCAAAAATGGTTTGTATCTCGGTCTAGGAACGAAATTCTGTCCGAGGCGGACGAACTGGGGTATTTGCTGCATACGCTTGTCTCCCCCAATTCTGGTGCATTCGTAGAAGCGGACTCTTGTCAGGACCCGAGTGGGTATCGGGGTCGGAGAGTCGACGGGATCCGTGTATCTACCACCCGGATCCACAACACCCTTCGGTACGACGGGCGTGAGAGCACCCCCGTCACAATGGTATTAAGACCCTGCGAGGAACCTACAGTATCATTACGGTATCACCTTTTCATTCTATACTACGTTTTATCTTTGTTATATCCCTTCCTTTATACAAACTTTAATAATTCTCCTAATTCGAACCAGAAACTGTATGTAACTTGACTTACTCAGAGTTTACAGGTCGTTGACAAGGTACAGATATAAGCTTATACGGCTAGACTTTTCCCCTAGTCTCGCTAGTATGGCTGCTTCTCATCTTCCAGGTGAGGCACGCTCAGAACACAGCAGCCACGACACCATCGTCGACATGGACACCACTCCGAACGAGAAGCCCCCTGCTCCCAAGGACGACAAGACGAGCTCCAGCGACGATGAGGTCGAGCAGGAGCAGAGCGAGGAGATGGTGCGTCGGCACTCCATCGTGCGCGATCTAGCACGTCAGTACACCAACACATCAGCGCACTTCAACGGCAGCCACGCAGATCTCTTCAACGCAGCGGATGCCGACTCGCCCCTGAACCCGCACAGCGAGAACTTCAACGCCAGAGCCTGGGCCAAGGCCGTAGCTAAGTCGATGGGCGAGCATGGCTCTGGGTTTCGACAGAGCGGTATCTGCTTCCAGGACATGAACGTCTTTGGATACGGCGCTGAGACAGATTATCAGAAGGACGTTGGGAACGTCTGGCTCAGTCTTCCCGGTATGGCACGCAACATTATCTCCCCCACCGCTGGTAAGCGCCGCATCGACATCCTTCGTGGTTTCGACGGTGTCGTCAACGCGGGAGAAATGCTCGTTGTTCTCGGCCCCCCTGGTTCAGGCTGCTCTACGTTCCTCAAGTCACTGTCCGGCGAGACGAACGGTATCTACATCGACGAAGGCACATACTTCAACTACAACGGTGTGCCCGCCAAGGAAATGCACAAGCACCACAAGGGAGAAACTATCTACACTGCTGAGGTCGACGTCCACTTCCCCATGCTTTCAGTCGGCGACACACTCACCTTTGCCGCGCGCGCGAGATGTCCCCAGAACTTACCGCCCAACATCAACCACAACCAGTACAGCGACCACATGCGTGATGTCGTCATGGCCATGTACGGCATCAGCCATACCATCAACACACAGGTTGGCGATAACTACATCCGCGGTGTTTCAGGCGGAGAGCGAAAGCGCGTGACCATCGCAGAGGCAACACTCTCCAACGCGCCCTTCCAATGCTGGGATAACTCAACCCGCGGTTTAGATTCCGCCAACGCGATTGAGTTCTGCAAAACCCTGCGATTACAGTCTGAGCTCTTCGGTCAAACATGCGCTGTCTCGATCTATCAGGCTCCCCAGTCTGCATACGATCTCTTCGACAAGGCCCTCGTTCTGTACGAAGGACGCCAGATCTTCTTCGGTCCTGCAGATGAAGCGAGGCAGTACTTTATCAATCTCGGCTTCGAATGTCCCGATCGTCAAACAACGCCTGACTTCCTCACATCCATGACCGCACCCGCCGAGCGCGTCATCCGTCCCGGCTTCGAGAACAAGGTCCCCCGCACACCCGATGAGTTCGCCGCTCGCTGGAAGGAATCCCGCGAGTATCAGATCGTCCGCGCTGAGATCGAGACCTACAAGAGTCTCTACCCTCTCAACGGTTCCAGCGCCGAAGCTTTCCGCGAGAACAAAAAGTCCGCCCAAGCTAAGGGCCAACGCCTCAAGTCTCCCTTCACGCTGTCGTACATGCAGCAAGTCAACCTCTGCCTCTGGCGCGGCTGGAAGCGTCTCAAGGGTTCGCCAGGCGTAACGATCTTTGCCCTTATAGCAAACACCGCCACTGCGCTTATTGCCTCATCGCTCTTCTACAACATGAAGCCCACGACGAGCGACTTCTTCAAACGCGGTGCAGTTCTCTTCCTCGCTGTGCTGATGAACGCTTTCGCCTCTGCCCTTGAGATTCTGACGCAGTACTCCCAACGACCTATTGTTGAGAAACACGCACGCTATGCCTTCTACCACCCTTCTGCTGAGGCGTTTTCTTCGATCTTGGTTGATATGCCGTATAAGATCAGTAATAGTATTCTGTTCAATGTCACTCTTTATTTCATGACGAATCTTAACAGGGAGGCGGGGGCGTTCTTTTTCTACCTCCTTGTTTCGTTCATCATGGTCCTCGCCATGTCTGGTATTTTCCGATCTATGTGAGTCCCCCTTTACATCATCACCGAATGATTCATGCTGACAGGTTTAGTGCTTCACTCTCTCGTACACTCTCACAGGCCATGGTTCCCGCCTCGCTGCTGATCCTCGCCCTCGTCATCTTCGCTGGCTTCGTCATCCCAACGGACTACATGCTCGGCTGGTGTCGATGGATCAACTATCTCGACCCAGTGGCCTACGCCTTCGAGTCCCTCATGGTCAACGAATTCTCCGGTCGCAACTTTACTTGCACAGCTTTCATCCCCAGCAACTCAGTCGCTGGCTATGAAGACATCGGTGGTCTCAACCGGGCTTGTTCCACTGTCGGCAGCATTCCTGGCGATAGCGTCATCAACGGAGATCGCTACCTCAACCTTCAGTACAAGTACTTCCACTCTCACAAGTGGCGCAACGTCGGTATCCTCATCGCCATGACCATCTTCAACCACATCGTCTACATCGTCGCTACCGAGTACATCTCCGCCAAGAAGTCAAAGGGCGAAGTCCTCGTCTTCCGTCACGGCCACCTCCCTGCTTCCACCAAGAACAAATCCGACCCCGAAGCCGCCCTTTCTGGCCCTGTTGTCGCCGCCGAGAAGAACAACAACGAGGTTGCCAACATTCAAGGCTCTACTAGTGTCTTCCACTGGAACAACGTGTGCTACGATATCAAGATCAAAGGTGAACCACGACGAATTCTCGACAACGTTGACGGATGGGTCAAACCAGGAACATTGACTGCTCTCATGGGTGTATCAGGTGCCGGAAAGACTACCCTCCTCGACTGTCTTGCCGATCGTATCTCAATGGGTGTCATCACAGGTGAAATGCTCGTTGACGGCAAGATTCGCGATTCATCATTCCAGCGAAAGACCGGCTACGTGCAGCAGCAGGATCTTCATCTCGAGACCAGCACCGTTCGTGAAGCCCTTACCTTCTCCGCCCTCCTCCGCCAGCCTGCCTCTACCCCCCGCGCCGAAAAGATCGCCTACGTCGACGAAGTCATCAAGCTGCTCGACATGCAAGAGTACGCCGACGCCGTCGTCGGTGTCCTCGGCGAGGGTCTCAACGTAGAACAGCGCAAGCGTCTCACGATTGGCGTTGAGCTCGCTGCCAAGCCCCCCCTGCTCCTCTTTGTCGACGAACCTACTTCCGGTCTTGACTCGCAGACATCTTGGGCCATTCTCGACCTTCTCGAGAAGCTCTCCAAGGCAGGCCAGTCTATCCTGTGTACCATCCACCAACCGTCTGCTATGCTCTTCCAGCGCTTCGACCGTCTTCTCTTCCTCGCCAAGGGCGGACGCACTATCTACTTTGGCGACATCGGCGAGAACTCTGAGACCTTGACCAACTACTTCGTCAAGAACGGTTCTGATCCTTGTCCTAAGGGTGATAACCCTGCTGAGTGGATGCTCGAGGTCATTGGCGCGGCACCTGGTTCACACACTGAGATCGATTGGCATCAGACTTGGCGACAGAGCCCTGAGTATCAGGAAGTTCAGACTGAGCTTCAGCGTCTCAAGGCTGAGGGCAGTGCTCACAACGAACCTCACGACCCTAACTCCGAATCGTACCGGGAATTTGCTGCGCCTTTCTGGGAGCAGCTTCGCATCGCTAGTCTCCGTGTCTTCCAGCAGTACTGGCGCACTCCTTCGTACATCTACTCCAAAGCTACTCTCTGTATCCAAGTTGGTCTCTTCATCGGCCTCGTCTTCCTCAACGCTCCTCTATCAATCCAGGGTTTGCAGAACCAGATGTTTGCCATCTTCCAGGTCTTCACAGTCTTTGGTCAATTGGTTCAGATGCAGGTAAGTCTTGACCACTCTCCCATCCCTCCAGCTCTCACTAACATCACTAGATGCCTCACTTCGTCGTCCAACGCTCGCTCTACGAAGTCCGCGAACGCCCCTCCAAGACCTACAGCTGGAAGGTCTTCATGCTCTCCCAAGTCTTCGCCGAGATTCCTTGGAACAGTCTCATGTCTGTCTTCCTGTTCGTCTGCCTCTACTACCCTGTCGGCTTCCAGAAGAACGCCGAAGCAGCTGGTCAGACCGCCGAGAGAGGCGCTCTCATGTGGCTTCTCATCTGGCAGTTCCTCGTCTTCACGTGTACCTTTGCCCACATGTGTATCGCCATCACCGACACTGCAGAGGCAGGCGGTAACCTTGCCAACGTCGTCTTCATGATGTGCCTGTTCTTCTGTGGTATCTTGGCCGCGCCCGATAACATGCCCGGCTTCTGGATCTGGATGTATAGAGTATCGCCGTTTACGTATCTTGCCTCGGCGATTTTATCGACGGGTATGGCCAACACCAAAGTCACCTGTGCTGCCAACGAGTACACAAAGATGCAGCCCCTCAACGGCACAACCTGTGGAGAATACCTCCAGAAGTTCGCCGACAAGGCTGGCGGCTACGTCCTCAACCCCGACGCTACATCTGACTGCAACTTCTGCTCCATCAGCGACACCAACACGTTCCTCAAGGCTCTCACCGCCACCTACGATGACCGATGGAGAAACTTTGGTATCGGAATGGTGTACATTGTTTTCAACATTGGCGCAGCTCTGTTCCTGTACTGGCTTGTTCGCATGCCCAAGAACAAGAACAAGAAGAAGCAGGAGTAGAATAGATGCACAACCGAGCTTCGGCTCTTTTTTATTTTCATTTTTGGTACAAGGATTTGTTTTAGAGAAGTACTATAGACTGGTTTGGGTTCTTTACTTTTACTTAGAATAGCAATCATCGAGTGTCGATTAGACTTGTAGGAAGCTCAATAGCACATCGTCAATACATTACGCTCTCTACCCGCCATTCGAGTGCTTCAGTGATTTTCATATCATTCGGTCACTGCGAATACCAATGCTGATTGCAGTCCCTTTTCTGAGTCATGGGAAGCATCTTCCGTCAAAACGGGCCCTCTGCCGTTTTTTCCTTAGCTCCCGGCATTTCCTACGTTGCCGATATAACCGATATAACCGATATAACCAGCAGAATCCGCCGTTTGAGATTGAGAAATGTGTCATTTCTAAGCCAAACCGCGGCAAGCAACGCCGATCACGCCTGAATGAGTCGCATGTGTAACTTGTAGGGCTGAGGTGGTTGGAGTTTGTAAGAGAATTGGCTTGTAACGTTGGAGTTGACACAAATATCGAGACACCAGCAGATGCAGTGTCGCCAATAAACTGGTACGAGATCAATTGTTTTCTATGCTATTATGTATGGCTCAATTGAATACGAGTCATGACACTACTGAGTCTTGCATACTCTAAATATGACAATGGTATATGAATTGATCGGGATTGCTTCCTGAACCTCGGCCCAATGGAGAAGACTGATCATGCAATTTGCGTCACGATGCCTGCATTCAAGCAAGCACCATTCATATGACCCCACGCCCTTTTATTAACAAGCCAACGCGCAATCCTGATTCATAAAAAATATCCATATCACGTCTTACAGAATCCCCATTCACGGTAATTTGTCCATCCCCCTCCAATCATCTTCCCCACAACCGTCGGCCGAGTATCCAGATGCCGGGAAGATCTGCTCCATCGGAGGATGAACCCCGCGGGCCGCAAAAATTCCCGCCTCAACCCCGACCCCAGCATCACCAATACAAAAACTCCATCACATCCTCACCATGACCAGTTCAGATTTCTCAAGTAAAAATGGTCGTCGAAACTTCAGATAGCGTCTGTCCCACGCTCCGCGATGAACCTCTCAGTGATGAAAAACCCCAAGACGACGCTGCTTCAACACCAAGTCAATGCGATGAAGAGAACCAGGCTTGCACAGCAGATGACCCAGGCGAACCTCCAGATGGCGGGCTACAAGCCTGGCTGCAAGTTGTAACAGGCCATCTCGTCGCTTTCAACTCATGGGGTTACCTCATCAGCTTCGGCATCTTCCAGCCCTACTACGAAGCCGAATTCTCCCTTCCACCCTCAACAATCTCGTGGATCGGTAGCTTAGAAGTCTGTCTCATTTTCTTCATCGGCACATTCTCCGGCCGAGCCTTCGACGCAGGGTATTACCGTACGGCCCTCGCAGTAGGCCTCTTCCTCCAAATATTAGCCATCTTCATGACCAGTATCGCATCATCGTACTGGCAAGTCCTTCTCGCCCAAGGAATCTGCCAAGGATTAGGGAACGGAATCATTTTCGCACCGACGATAGCAAACATGTCGACGTACTTCACTAGCAAGAAGACCATTGCTATATCAGCTGGTGCTTGTGGTGCTGGCACAGGAGGAATTGTGTTTCCGCTGATTGCGCAGCAACTTCTCCCCAAGATCGGATTTCGCTGGACAGTGAGAGTTATGGGCTTGGTAGTCGCTGTGTCGTCGATGATTATCATGATCATTGCGAAAACGAGACTCAAGGCGAGAAAGGCTGGGCCGCTTGTTGAATGGGCTGCGTTCAAGGAACCTGCGTATGTCCTCTTTGCGGCGGCAATGTTCTTTACCTTGTGGCCGACCTGGATCTCCTACAACTATGTAAGCATTCTCTCAACTCAATTGACCTCTGTGATAGGTGCTGATGATACTTAGGCTCGTCAATACACAACAGACAAACTCTCCGGCTCAGCCTCAGACTCATTCCTAATCCTCATCGTCATTAACGCTGTCGGTATCCCAGGCCGCATGATATCCGCCTTTCTCGCCGACCGACTCTTCGGCGCGATCCCCGTCTTCATACCGACAATCTTCGCTACCTCACTATGTCTCTATCTCTGGTCACAAGTATCCTCACTCACAGGAATGTTTATCTGGGTCAGCATATTTGGCTACTTCGGCGCCGCGATACAAAGTCTCTTCCCCTCATGCTGTGCGAGCTTGACACCAGATTTGAGTAAAGCTGGAACAAGAATTGGAATGATCTTCTCGATTATTAGTTTTGCCGCGTTGACGGGGTCGCCTTTGGCTGGGAAGTTGATGCAAGCTACGGGCGGGAGCTATTTGGCAGCGCAGATTTGGGGAGGATCGAGTATGATTTTGGGGATGGGGTTGTTGTATGCTGCGAAACGAGCTGAGGCACCTCACGCGGTGAATCATTTCAGAAAATAGGAATAGAGAGGCCAGGAGTTCGCCCCCACCGTTGATTAGATCTGTCTTTCTTGCTGATCAAATAGGACGATGACCATGATTATCTGCATCTGTTTGTTTGTGGTGTTTCTGCATTATGACGCTCAACATCTATCATGCAATGAAACAAGGCAGCGAACACATAGTCATGCATCTATACGATAGCTGAATTGGAAATAGCAACAAGTAATCTTCCGTCCTGTGCCATATCTCATCCAAACGCCTAGGCCTGGTGGAGCAATGGCTCTGTCGACATCATAATACCATCGGCCATTGTGAAGGGATACTTGCGCACTTCGAGAACATCGCCCTTTGCCTCAGCCTTCCCGACATCTTGGCTATAGTACTTCATGTCACCGTCAACAATATAAGGCTGCAGCCATGACCACTTCCCGTACGGCACGACTGGGACGTGTACCCCATCACCAGCAGCTGGCGGCGCCGGAGTCTCCTCTGCTCCCTTCGCTTTCAATGATTTGAGAGGATCTTCTCGGAATAGGAACGGCCCCGCCCGATAGCACAGCCTGATCTTCCGTAGAGCTTGTTGCACGGCCCAGTCTGGAAGTGCTAGGCTTGATGGTGGGAGAACGCCTGTCTGGGCTTTTACGGGGTGGAAGACATCAACAAGGAGACAGAAGGGAGAGATTTGCTTCTGCCGACTTTTGATCATGTCATCAACTTCCAGGAGACGACCATCTTCGAACAAGTCGACATGGTTGGCTTTCAGGGTAGGCAGGGTAGATGGATGTATTGGGTTGCATGCAAAGCCTTCGTTCAAGTCGGTTTCAGCCACGCCGCTAGGCCAGAAGGTAAAGATGTTGCCAAAGTCTGGCTGCATCGGGACATCTAACCGCAAAGGCATATACGCGGCCAGACCGTCGTCAGAGTATTCTTTCAGTCCGAGATGGAGAGGCAGGTCGTAGTCAGAAAGCTTGGAGTAGGACTTTCCGGCGAGGTTTCGAAGGCTCGTTTGGGGTTGAAGTTCCTCGTGATTCAGCTCAATCGACCATCCAGCGATAGCCAACGCAAAAGGACGACCGAAGGCGGCGTTCATGACGCTGGAATACGATTCTGCAGGAGGCGCCATACAGCTGGAAGCGTCGCCCAGAATCTCGATCATTCGTAGAGCATAGTGTTCGGTCTTCAAATTTTTTATGAAGTCATCCAAGATTTTTGCCTTCCACTGATCGGCAGTATCCGTCAGAGGAGGCTCGAAAAGGCCATCGCTCATAGGGGGTTCATTCAGCTGAGCCACTCTTGCGGCGGTGTCGCCCTCGGAAGTCAGTATCTCTGCACGAAGTTCCCCAGCAGATGAAAACACCAGTAACGAAAGATCGACGCTGTTGTACATGATATACCCACAGACCGGGTCTTCCCACTCGCCGCAAGGCCTCCAGGTGCTTTCCCCAGTGCCCCCCGGCTTCAAATACGTGCTGAACAGTCTTGCTGGCTGGTTGATGGATGGCGGGATCTGAAAGTATTCACAATCACCTCCAGTGGAGTGCACGACATTAGGCGTCTCCTTTCCATCAACGATATGAGATGATGGCTGGTACACTGAGGAGATAGATGGCATGAGGCCGTCTCTATTAACAACTTCCACTCCTCTGCCAAACTTGTCGATCACATTGAACTTACTGAACTTGACTTGTCCATGAGTTACGGGGATGAACACTGCCTCTGGATCAATGCCATCTCCGTACGGCAGTGGATCACAGTGATTGCGAACCAAGCCCAGAGTGTCGGCAGTGAACCCAGCAGCTTTGCCCGCTGTGACCGCTTCAGGCATCGCAGTCCCGTCTGGAAGCGTTGGGCGCACATGAGCTGTTCCACTAATCAGAGTGACAAGCTGATCATGAAACCCGTCAAGACGACAGGCTAGGGAAGGGATAGCCTCCATTTGGGCATACAATTGATCTCTTTTTTCGACCCCAAGGATGCCCTCCAACATGCTCTCTGGCAATCTCGCAACCGAATTTCGCAATACGTTTGCTACCGACCCACCAGGGCTCGGATGCAATAGAGCTCTCCCACCCATTGCACGACGCGGGAACTTATACTTGTTACTAGAGACATCTCTGTTGGGAGCCAAGGACTGAGTCAGCTCTGGGTACACTTGAGCAGCAGTACGTCGGGCGTGTTGAGGCTCCCAGAGACCATAAGGGATGTGGAAGTACTCTGCCTCCCATTCGACATACAGCGGGACGAGGGGGCTGTCCAAGACAGCCTCGGTGTTGAACACGGCATTGCAATATGGCGGAATGACCTCGTTGGCTTTGAGCTCTAGCAGTGAATCGCCTACACTGGCACACATATAGCCGACGTGTTCTCCATGAACAAGTGCAGCGGCATTCGGAATGGAAGTTATGTAGTCGGTCATGTCCACCGCAGCCTGATACGCAGTATCTCCGAAGTTTTTAGCTGTGAAGGCCTTGATGCACTGAGATAACAATCTTACAGGCTGACAGTCAGAAAATCCGTCAGGCCACGGGGATTTGCAGCCGAGGAGTGCCACTGTCGGGTCTTTTCGCTGGACAAAGGAATCAGAGGGAACTTTTGTTAACTCGAAGTTGGGCACATTCATTTTCTTGTCCAGCGAGAAATTGCTTATGAGTGCTTCCAAGTGACTTTTGGCGTTGGTGAGCCTGTCATCGAGACTCTTGATTTCAGTCACCAAGGCCGAGTGATTGGAGGAGACCTGCTCTGTCCCAGAGAGTGCATCGTTTGTGACGCAGCGCCACCATTCGCAGAAAAGCTTCCAGCGTCGATGGTCAATATTGAATCGTATATGATCACAGGCCCACTGAACAGCGTTTATCTTCTGCAATGCTGTCTTATCATCGTCAGTCAATCGCGGCGTGGAAGAACTGCCCGGGTCGGCTTGATTGGCATCGCCGCCTCCTTTGTCGCCGGATGGCGCCACTTTCCACTGACTTCCGCCTTCGACTGGCTTGAATTCTCGGAAGATCCTCATGAACTCGTCGGCTGCAGTCTGCTTATCTAGATCTGCATGGTGATTACCCGACACTGCAATGTTCTGCAGCTTCTGGAGATCCTGGTGCGACTGGGCTGCATTACCAGCCTGCATCAGAGCACCAAACGCGTCAAATGGGTCAGTACCAACCGCCAAGCTACCATCCGCTTTCATGATAACTGCCTGAGCCTCTGCGGAGAGGGATGGATTGCTCACATCGATGGATTTGCCATCAGGGTCCCATTTCAACAAAGTGTATGTGCTTCCATGACAGATATGCCGAGCAGGACTCTGAGATGTTGTCCATTTGGTCACATCAGCTTGGTCAATCTTGGTCTTGTCCAGCACCATGTTCAGTTGCTCGAGAAGCTGCCCATTGGTAATGTTGGGGGCTTTACTCATCCATGGATCTTCGCTTGTGTCTGCGTGCCATCCAATCACCGAGTATCCGATCTCCGTACCGGCAGGTATGGCGTCCAACGGATCGTGGAAACTGAACACATTGGGGTTGTGAGGCTGGTAGTCTGCGAACAAGATATTGCCTGCACTGTTGGCCTTGAGCGGCTTGACGCGAATGACGGTGGAAGAATCGCTTCTTTCGGCCCAGCCTTCTAAGTTCCTCTGCTCGCCGAGGAAATACTCCCCTTGAAGGTCAATGACACGCTCATCTGTCAATTTCTCAGGCGCGCGGATGTATTGAGATACGTCGGTCGTCAAGTCAACTGAGGGTTCGATGTCGTCGATATGTCGGCAGACGTCGCTTTCAATGACCCAACCAGCATTGGTGGCTGCGTTCCGGGTGACCCTCGCGACCATCCAGCGGTTTGGTGGAGTAGCAGCTGTCGACAACTCGTCTTGCTTATCCGACTTTGATTCCCATCGATACAGCTGTGGTAATGTCCACGATATACTTATGCCGGAAACGTGAGGGCGTGGTTGTGAAGTGGTAAGATCATAGAGCCGTGGGTTGGCCGTTGTGACTCTGGCACTGTCAAAATCTGCATGGTCCTGTAGGTCTGCCTGGACTGTTTGCTTTCGCAATCGAAGTTTAGAATAATCGAACAAGTTCGTTGGTAGCAGAGTGACATTGGGGCATTTCTCTGAATACGCCTCCTGGTTTCCCAGTCCCAAGAGATCTATCTTCATGGGGACCAGGAGTGATGCATCAGGAGGGCGGCCAGCTGCGGATCCATCAGGTGAGGGTGCCATTCTTGTCTGTTGGCAAGTCCTTTCTTTGGACCTCAAAAGTCCAGCGGGACACTTTTCTGCTCAGAAAGGAATGGAAGGATAAACGTTTTGAGTGAGCTATCTACCAGCAACAGGAGCATCTTCCTCAACCCTGCTGTGTGGAATTTAAGTACAGGACTGTTGCTTAAGATCAGATAATTATTGAGGGGAGAGGAACGACAAAGGGCCCCATTCATATCCTGGACTCAGGACGGAGTCTAAGCTGGGCACTAACTAAATAAGACAGATAAGCCCTGATATACCCGATGGGCGTGGTTATACCGCACCCCTCTTGGAGTCAGGGCTAGAACAGTCTTGGCTATTCAGCTCCCCCGCCCCCACTGATATCCTAGTCCGCCTGGTCCTTCAACTGTAACTGTAGAAAGGCGGCCCAGAAGCAAGAAGCACTGCAGCAACTCACAATTTTCTTTGCCTCCCCAGTGGATTCTGAATATTCACTGCTTTGTCACGCTTCATATCTCAGAAAGAACGACAAAATTATTGGTTTCTTAGGTCGTTGAGCTATAGACTCGGGAGCATGGGACCAACCTTTTACACATCGGATCCGAGATACCTCATAAAGCTCCACGAGTATCATCGCCAGAACCCACTCACAGCTAATGCATTCAATGATGAGGAAGTTTTGGCACAGGATGAGCAGCGATTCTATTCGGTTTATGGGCCATCACTCACTGCAGGGCTAAGGACCATAACTGCGACGCAGGATGTCTTCCTAAAAGAAGACGAGAAGTCTAATTTGTCCAACAGCCAGACATTTAAAGTAGTCGCTCCGAGATTCAATCTGCCCACTTCAGATGTTCACTCTTTCTACCCTCCGTCTGGGGGAACAATTTCCCTCAAGATGCTGCCTCATATAGTCTTCAAGGATCCGCATCTTCCCTGGGAACGGCAGATGGAATCCTCTACACCGCCGAAAGACGGTTCAGAGAGGACACGGATTCCATGGTTGGCATTATGGGTGCTCCGACCCGACGAGCTTGGCTCGCCGGGTACTGGCATATTTGCCGGAAAGGCTCTTTCCAGTACACGAGCTACTCGTCTTAATGTGTCGGACGTGATCCAAGCAGGAACATCGGATATATGTACCCCATATAAACATGACGAGGCCTCTCCGGACGAAGAGGATTCACAAGCGGACTTCATATGCGTCAACAGGCAGCTGTTCGAGGCACTTTGTCAATCTTACAAGAGTGATGGCAGTTCGACTGGAAATACCGACTTGACATCCTACGGGTACCTGGCTCATGTTCGGAAGGTGGGCAGTGAAGCCCTAAAAGCTGCGGCAGCGTCTGTGACGGATGACTGCTTCAGTGTGGTCATTGCGAATCGCACTGGCACTTCACAGAATCAAGATCCTTCGTCTCTGGGTGCCGTCGCTCATCTTGTGTCTCTCGAAGACATCGACCCGAGCTTCAAACCATCGTCCGACGACGAGCTGGTGACAATTTGTTCACTATTCAGCTGGACATTCAATTATACTCTCCAAGACGACCAGGTGGAGTTTGAGAATGCCTTGAAAGCAATCGGTACACCTACAAGTGGACTCGAATGGCTGCGGCCAAGTCAGGATAGGTATGCCGGGCTGCTGAGCGCCCAAGAGGTTGACAAGCAGCGCGTGGGCAAGCGCATCAGAGATGGCTATTCGTTGACTCGATATCGAACCCTCTCTGGAGAAGAAACACTTGCCCTTCAGCGTGGTGCGCTCATTCCCACTCTTCCTTCCGCCAACACTGCTCTCAATACGCCGATCCATCTATTTTCAACCCAGCTACAGATCATTGATACAGAGGTTGGCTTAGTTGACAACTCGTATGCTGCCGCTTGGAACTTGGGCAAAGCAAATGCTCTCGCTGACGAGAAGTTTCTGAGCACATTCGTCCGGCTTCGAACTACTATCTATAAACGAGCATTGCTGGCTGCGAAGGCAGAAGTCACTGAAAGCCAAGCCGAGGCGCCAGCAGTATTGGAACGCTTAATATCTACAACAGACTCGTTGATGAAACTGGCTGAAGTCAAGAAAGATAACAAGCTGAAATGGTTCAGCAGCGTTTCGCCTGAACGGGACGATAGCTTAAGCATCTGGGGTGAAAAGATGAGAGCCAAGTTTACTAATGCTGTGACAACAGAGGCAAACAAGCTGGGCCAGTCTATGTCTGCTGGGCTTTATGATGAGCAGAATAATCCCACATCCTCGGACTGGGCTACTGTTGTCGCGTGGGTCTATGATGCATTGTTCTTAGCCAATATACCTTGGTATCACTTGTTCATGGAGCCATCAAGTCTGCCACCGAACTCGATTCGATTCTTCTACATTGACCCAACTTGGCTGAACGCCTATCTAGACGGCGCACTGAGCATTGGCAACCACGTGGAGGGCGACCAAGACTCGGTCAGAGCGGCCATCAAGGCTCTACTTCAAAAGCCCTTCACAATGGAGAATACGGAATCAGAACATAAACCCCAGGTTCCAATCTCAGGCCTTCTCCTTCGATCACCACTCGTCGCAGACTTCAAAGATCTGGGGATACAGGCGCCCCGAGGACCAGATGACTCTCGGGCCCCAATATTGAGACGAGTCAAATTGGCTCCTGATATCTTGTTGGTATTGTTCGACCGGGCATTGACCAATGCTGAGTTTCCGCAGGGGATTGAGATATGTCAGCCTCCTCATGAACAGTGCTTTTTGGCCTACAACGGAAAGATTGAGAGCGGGAAGATTGAGATGGCTTACAGGAACATCACCACTAATTCCACCAGTTCCGACAATGTGCCCATGGCGCCGATTGCGGAACGTGTTTCGAAGGCATCAGAAACGATTCTGAACAGTCAATACGGCATCATCCTGGCGGAGAACCTTGCTAAGGATGTCTACGACTTCCTCACGCATCGTGAAAATACCACGTTCTCGGAAACGGCACCCTCGTCTGCGCTCCTTGCTCTTCATCTGTCCCATATGTTGGTGAAACTAAGCCTGGCACTCCCAGCCCCGGATCCAGCCCATTCTGTGGGCGACTTCAAAGTCACTATGCTCGAAGTTCAAGATCTCCATGGATTGGGGTCACAATATCAGAAGCGAGAAAAGGCCTTGAGAGACAATAAAACGGAGCTTCTTCGCAATGTCAAACCAAGGCCATACGACGATACCCAAGGGTCGATTGATTCAAGTCCCCGACCTCCTTACTGGTCGATGATCTCGAGAACGGCACCTGAGGATAGGGACGAATTGGGCTCAGACAGTGGCACTCAAACACCTGCATCGTCTTGGCCCTCTGAGTCTCAATATGTCCTACAAGTTTATGCTTTAGGCTACAAACCCTTCAATGACTCATCTGGAGCCCAGACCAGGGTCCCGTATGATGCCAAAGGACCATTGAACCTCGTCTTTGGCATACAGAGGCGGCAACAAGCTGCAGGCACGCCATACACACTCCGCAGGATGGCGATTCACATCTCATCTGGAACTAACGGCTCTACCGATGCTTTCTTCCAGGGCTACACAGGACCAGGGGCATACATGGCAAACAACATCCGGTACATTCCAGGTATAAGCTGTCCGCCCGCAGTAAACAACGATGCGACCGAAGTGATTGTGAACCTGACACCACGAAGTAAGGCAGACATCACCACATCTCCGAAAAGTTGCTTGACCACGATGAACAACGAGATTACATTTGTTTTGCGGCGGGTTTCTTTGAACATTTCGCCTCAGACCTTGAAAGCCGATTTCGCTATCAAGATGAACGAGTACTATGGAGACAGCCCAATCCCGATCACATCTACAACGCAGGTGAAGCTTGTGGAGACCAAAGACTTATAGTGATCATATTGTAATATAGCCAGCCTGAAATAACGAATCTCCGTTAATTTGCTTCCTTAAAGACCACATTTGGACTCGTTGTAGGTTCATATTGCCCAGCATCCGCCCTTCGACTCTGTATCTCCTGTTCATTCAAGGCTATCGCTGCGTCACCATTCAACGGAGATGGTTCCGTGCCGTTAGTAAGGTACTCTGACCACTTATTTCCTGTATCTGACTCGAGCATGTAGTGAAATTCTGAGCTCAGGTCCCCGCTGAGTTTGTCCTTGGAGGTGTACTTTGTTGGGAGTTTGAACAACCATAAATCTCCGTGACGACCACCAGGTCCTGGTTTGCCGGCCGCCCCAGGAGTCCCCGGTGTGCCTACATTCGACTGAACACCGAACCTCGCTTGGAGTCTGTCGTCGCCGGCCGATTCTTTTGGCAGGTTGACAGTGAAATGTCCACCACTGCCTCCGTAACCTCCTGCACCCTGCTTTCCTGCGGTGCCGCCTTTGGCTCCGAGGAAACCTTTGGAAATCAACTCTCGATATTCAGAATCGCTCAGTATATTCATCATGTAAGGGCCCAATGGGCCTTCATGTTTCAACTTTTGGCTTATTTTATCGGCAAGCCGACCCTCAGGCTCCCCGGCCGCATCGACACCCTTCCCACCACCGCCACCGCCTCCATCACCACCCTCACCTCCCTGCTGCCCCTTACCCCCCGTGCAGTTAGCTATGAAGAATACATTATCATCTGTGAGGGCACTCGTGTCGTATTTGTCCGCCTCGATGATCAGGCTCCCTGCGTCCGCACCCCGTGAGCCGGTGGCGCCATCCGCCCCGACGCCTCCCTCGGTGGCGCTGATGACTACTATATTGGACGACTCGAGCGGGAAACTGGCCTCAGTCCCACGCTTCCCCTCCCCTGGTTTCGGAAGTAAGTTTTCTTCCGCGTCTGCGCCAGGCATGCGTACTGTGACGGTCTTGTGGCTGGGGTCTGTGGGGTGAGGCATGAATGTTGCCTTCTTGCACTTTATATATAGTGATGTGTTTGGCTTGTAAGTGTACTGTGCGCCGGCAATGAATACAATCTCGTTCTTGCACTGAATGCGGAACTTTTGGCGCTTGGGGTCGTCGAGCGAGGGTTTCCAGTGGTCTTCTTGGGCGTCAAAAGAAAAGGTCCCATCGGGAAGTTGGGGCTCGACAGAGCCCGCCGGTTTGAGATAACACGATTGGAAGTTTACATGAATAGTGTGAATATCGTCGTCCTGGACGGGTGATGGTGGTGGTGGATTGTCTGGCATCTTGCCTATTTTCAGGATTGAGATTGAGACGTGATACGCTTTCGCAAGTACAATAGTTGGCTTGAGTTGAGAGAAATTCAGTATCTCCTACTATCAATCGTGCGATATCAGACAAGCAGTGCTATCGCTTTATATATATCATCCGGAGCAGACACCTGGATTGACAAATTGGATCTCGAGAAATCCTTTGGTAGCCCACTGTATATACTCCTGATACCTTGCAACGATCTAGATCTTGACCATCTTAGCTATCATCTCCCCTCTCTTCTCGGCGATCTCAAGCTCTTTTTAATGGACGATATTTATTGGACAGAAAGAGCTAGGGCATGATAGCACCCCCATGCCATCCCCACCCTTTTGCATGAGCTGAAGTGAACAACATGCGATATTTATTAACTGAATCTCGTGTTTAGCTGTCATTCGCTCTCGATTACGGAATGTGCCGTTCTGATAAAAAGATTGACTCCAAGAAGGGCTATTCTCATATGCTGCCGTCCGAGTAAAGACAAAGCTTTTGCTTTCACTTCTACAATACGCTGCCCGTGGTATTGCAGTGCCTTGGTCACCCCACCCCATCACCACAAACAGCTGAAGAGAGGGAGATTCGATGAACGGTTAAGCAGGACAGTTGATACAGGGACGCCCACTAGCTACTTGTATCGTGGGCAGCCTGCTAGTCCAGAAGTCTTTTACTTTACAAAGCGACCTGAACGCTCCTGCCTTGGATTGGTATATGTGTTTCATTTCAGATTCGGCCGAGAGGGAGTCTGTCTCCTAAATCACAATTTGGTAGTGAGCCAACCATGTAAGGTTGGATTTCTTGTGTCACGATGAGCTACGAATGGGTCGTTCACTCATTCCACATCAACGTGGGAGCCGGAGACTCTGCCATCCACATCCGTGCCAAAGCAAGCTTCACCCAGCCAAATGCAGCGCCCACGTACGAATATGACCGAGTAGTTCTGATAGACGGCGGCGATGGCAACGAGGCTGGCTGCAAGCGTATACAGGAACTCCTTTCGGGACTTCCCTCGCTATACACAAATAAGCCTGTGGTCCGGATGCTCCCGCTCGACGCCATCGTCGTTACACATTGGGACACAGATCACTGGAAGGGGATTCAAGATCTTATGAAGCAAACCCGGGGGAAAGATGGAAAGATAACGTTCCTCAAGCACCAGAGCAGTACCCCCTTGACGACAATATACGCTCCGGACAACAATTTCCCAAATAAATGCGACTTCGGAGTGAAACAGGGAGACCCTACCACAATTACCCTGGGCGATTCCAAAAACTGTGCCAAGTTCTACCATGGGAGGACCCTGATCGGGGCCGACTTCTTTGAGGATTTCGTACCCGGTAAGAAGAAACTGCCCGATGGAGGAGCCAAAGGGTTATACTCTACCAAGGGAAATGGGTATAAGAAACCAGCCATGTTCTGCGTGGCGTGCAATAACCTCACGGTGTCGGATCTTCAACCAACCCTAATAGACTCGCCCATCACCATCACCAACATGCGTTCGATCGCAAATATCATCGTCTGGCCGGAGGGAAAGGTGTCACATTACTTCGCAGGGGACCTGAACTATGCCAACGAGTCACGGATTGTGGATTGGATCGGAAAGGATGTGAAGATCCCAAACGTCAAACTCAGTCACCACGGCGCAAAGTCCTCTACACCCCTCAAGATGTTGGCCCAGTATAGGCCAACCAATGTGATCATCTCATCAGGCGACAAGCATGGCCATCCGAGTCCTGAGACCATCCTGTACCTCATTGGGTACTTCGATAGTCTGGCTAACAGCAAACCCCCGACAGATGTATCAAGCTCTCTTTGGCCTACACAGTATCCTCACTGGATGAGGATCGACGACAAAAATAACTTCGAAATGTTCCATCGCTTCTCAACCCAGCCATTCTTTCAGATTCCAGCGGGCCAGACTGGCAAAGCAGCTAAGATCTTCGAGTACCAGAAGGAGGTTGTCAACTATTTCAAAACTCGAAACAGTGTATGGCAAAACATACAAATTTGGGGTATGTCCAATACGAAGAACAAAACGGTATCGCGGCCAAAGGCGTTCAACTTTATCGCCTTGGAGCTCTCGACGCGCTTGAGCCATATTTGCAGGATCAGAGCCAACACGGCGCCTGGTTCCTCGGCCAGCAGTACTGGCGCTACGAATAGCCAAGGGGACCAGGTCTGGTTCATTGGTGTTCTACAAGTCGATCCGGCATCGCAGTATTTCAATGATAATAACAAAGTCTACTATCTCAAACAATCCGAAAACCTCAAGATCGACGTCATTCCACAAAAAGACAGAGGCACAACTAACAAGCGCAAAACCGGCGACGAACCCATCGCCGAGCGGACTCGATCAAAACAAATCCCAAATCAAGCGGCGAATAATGACATAAGTCGTAAGATTAAGGTCGTACTCAAACGTTTGCATATCTCTCCAGGTTCATTGTCTACGCTAGTCAGTGCTGCTGGGGGCAACGACGAGGATGAAGAAGAAATCCTCTTTGAGGACCCGAAGATAGATCCGAGTCAGATATCCAACAAGATAGTTTGGGCTCTGTGCTGCAGTGACTTCCTCGAAAGTAACCCGCTTTATATCCCGCCATCTTTGACTCCACTGCCAGTCGGGCACGCCTGGGATTCATTCGTGGCAACACTCCCTCATGGCATTATTGGGTTTGACACAACCGGTCCTCTAAGTACGCAGAAGCCCTTTATCCTTCCGGTTCATACCACTGGCGATGCATGGCTCTCTTGGATGCGGCTATGGGCGGGCGTCAAGTCGATAGTTGGCGTTTTTGATGAGGACCCCATCAAGAATTCTGGCACGGCTAAGGGCATTCCGAGTAGTTTACAATTGTCTCTGTTAAACGGGGTGACATTCTCGACTCTGGACTTGAATGAGGCAGTAGGACTTGACCCTGAAACAAATATCGTCTCGAGACTCGGTGCATTCCCAGGCACGGGGATGATTGGGTTTGGACTGTCACCGGACACAACACCGTGGGAAGACACTGGCTCCAACATAATGAAGACTCTAGGTGATTACCTAGGATGGGACTCAACCCTTGACAAATCTCCTCAGTCACCTCTGGCAAGCCTGATCTTGAGATCCACTTGGCACCTCAAGCAGACACAGAAGGTTGGACAACGAGGGTCTGCTATATGGCATACTCCATATCTAGGAGATCTGACGACCATTAGATTGGAGTTTGAATTGGGTAACGTCGGGGACGACTTTGTACAATCCTTCAACGAGATTCTCGGTAAGATTGGCAAGTTCGTCTCCCTCGACGATTTGGGCATGACATTTAAGTGGTACAGCTCAAGAGCGACGACTCAAGGAGACGACAACAGTACTGAATTTGTTGTTCAGGGATTCGCAAGAATTTGGCTTCACTCCAAGCTCAGACTCTCACCTGACGTCGACGCCTTTGAGATTGAGATCGATCTTCTTCGAGATGACAGCGATCCAGTAATAACACTTCGTAGCGGACCAAAACTCTTGACGATTGAGAAGATGTTTACCCAGCTAAAAGACCTCATTGGACTTCCTGAAGCTTCAGATATCCGTGAGAATATACCGGACACTTTCTTCCCCAACATCGCGTTTCGACGGGCCGTGTTGCCATACGACGGGACTGCTACGTCATTCACGCCCAGGAGCATGGCACTGGAGTTCGAGGCCAGCTTCCATGCCAAAGGTCACGACGACTCCCCTGTGTCCGCAAACATATGTATAGCATACCAACCTGGCTCTCCTAATCAGCTGCGCTTTCGAGCTAGTCTGTGGACGCCGAACCTTGCCCCTCTGGTTGAAGGGTTGCCGTATCAGCTTCTTCCTGCCTATGAGGTGTGTGACGACTATGGACCGCAACCCAAGGCTGCTTCGTCCATCTCCCTTCTGAAACTCATACCGGGATTTGAAGTAGCGCAACCTCCAGCTGGCATCCCAACAAATGTGACTGCTCTTGGCTTTGGTTATGAGGACAAGACTGTCACTATCTGGGGAACGCTGGAGGATTGTACTCTTCCAGATGACCGGCTACCAGCCATCTCGCTGGGCCAAATGTCGATCAATGGCACATACGGCCCTCGAGGTAAAAGTCTAAGTCTACAACTAGCAGTTCAGATCTCTCCTCCGGACAATCTCATAGACTTGGACTCCACGCTGGGACCGAGTCTTCTGACTGGTATCTTTTCTTACGATTCTACCAATGGCTGGGATATAGAAGCCGACGTGGCGGACCTCAGTCTCGCTCATATCTGGCAGTTCTTCGACTCATCCCAGCAAACGGCTCTAGTCAAAGTATTGGGTTCCATCATGGTGCGCAATTTGTCTATCAGATATAAGATGCAAAAGAGCGCCTCGTTTACCATCGCGCAGCAAGCCACAGAGCTTGAAATGAAGGGAGACGTCGAGATTGGCCTGGGGGACGATGAATCACGGCCTCCTCACTTGTTATTCAAGTATAATTGCCCCTTGGACGGCCAGTGGAAGATGGGACTCAGTTTCGAGGAGACTTTTAGCCAAGACGTCACCATAGAAAGCCTTCTCGGTACTTTGAGTCCTGATGATGGGCTATCGAAGAGCATAATTGAGCAGGTCGGCAGCCTTGTTCTTGTGAGAAAGGGCACTTCATCCGGACTGGCCATTCAGGTCAGCCCAGAAGCGCAAGGTCCCAAAAAGAACATGAATCTACGGGCCGAATTGCACATCGACCGGTTCGTTTTCACGTACTGCCAATATACTTCTACAGAAGAAAATGGTGTATTGAAGCGCTTTCTGTTGATCTCACTCAACCAGTTTGAGATACCCATGCCGAACATACCGATGCTTGAGCATTTCAAGAGCCCTTTCGACAGCCTATACGTTCTGTGGACGGATAGTGATATAAAGCAGAGTGACCTCGCAGCCTTGAAGCTATCATTCGCCACAGCGATGGCAACTTACAGCACCATGGGCGGGGAAGACGAGGAATTGTTTAAGGCAGGTTTCCACACAGGCATCATGTTGAATGGAAAGGTCCTTCTGAATCACGCCTTTTGGCAGCAGACTAGCGACAAGACCGCATCGAATGGCCAAGATAATGCCTGGTTTGACCCTGCAGTATTGCCCACTGGGAGGAAGGTCGACACAACTTCAGATACATCGACTGTGAAATTCGAGAAGCGGCTCGGTCCCTTGACCATTTCGAACATTGGGCTGAAGTTCGAAAGTGGAAACATAGTCGTCGTGCTTGACGCAACACTCAAGGTCGGACCCGTTGAGATGAAGATCATGGATTTTGGACTCGGACTGAAGCTCTCTGATCTCTCCAAAGACACTTTCACCTTTGTCCCCTCACTCTCCGGGTTGGGATTGGCAGTCGACTCTCCCCCGCTCGATCTCGCCGGCGCACTGATCAAGCACGGGGACTTTTACATGGGCGGAGTGCTGGCGGCGTTCAAGCCATATATCTTCCAAGCAGCTGGAGCATATGGGACCATCAAGAGGAAGAACGGCGAAGAAATGAAGACAGCCTTTGTTATCTTAGCTTTGGGTGGGCCATTGCTGAGCATCAATGGGATCGAGATATCTGACGTGACTGCGGGTTTCGGATACAACTCCGACATCAGATTCCCAGATCCTTCTTCAGTATCTCGCTTTCCGCTCATCTCAATGGGCCAAACACCAGCGCCACTTGATCCTCTCAAGACATTCACTGAACTTGCAGACACGACATGGATCACATCCGTTCCAGATTCGTTCTGGGTGGGCGCTGGGCTCAAAGGATCTGCATTCAATATGCTCGATGCGAAGATCGCAGCCATTTTCAAAATCCAAGACGGCACTCTCTCACATATTGGAGTATTTGCCGACTGTAAAGCGAAGATGCCTCAGGGCGCTGGCAAGAAGGTCTTCGCTTCCATCGAGCTTGGTATCACCGCGGGATTTGACATGATCAATGGATCTATGTTGGTCTCTGGATCTCTTTCACCAAGTTCATATGTGATCGACTCCAAGTGTAAACTCACTGGAGGATTTGCTGCTGGCACTTGGTTTGATCCCTCACCTTATGCTGGGGACTGGGTGTTCGCCCTAGGTGGGTATCATCCCAAGTACAAGCCGCCAACTTATTATCCTCAGCAGATCCCACAGATCTGTATCACGTGGCAAGTTACGGATGAAATATTCGTCAAGGCCAGTGCATATTTTGCCATCACGCCGAAAGCGTGTATGGGGGGAGCTTCAATGCTCGCGACATGTGATGTCTACGGGCTTCATGCATCGTTCTCGGCCCTGGTCGACTTCCTCATGAACTTCGATCCTTTCCATTATGTCCTGGAGGTTTCGATCGACATCAGCGTGTCGTGGAGCGAATATATCCTGTTCGTCTGGGTGGGTTTCGGATTCGATATTACGGCCAGCTTGTACATGTGCGGGCCTCCAGTGTACGGCAGCTTCAACATCAAGGTCCCCATCAAGAACGTGACTGTGACATTCGGCGATAGTAATGGGCGGAATTCCCCTGGCGCGGTCGATCTCGAAACGTTCCGCGGTATGCTTCAGCAAAACGGGCAGGGCAAAAAGGAGGAATTGAAGATATCGTGTGCATCAGGGTTAACCTCAAAGGACGACTTCACGGGCGTCTGGACTGCGAGAGCCGGGACCTTTGCATTTGACGTGCGATCAAACATGGCAACCACACAGGTTTACTTGAATGGTGCCGCTGTCGGAGCTGCAAACAAAGTCTATGCAAAACCCATGCAATTGATAGAGAGCAGCGACGGACTGAAGGCCGATCTCAAAATCACCATCACTGGCATAAGCAGTGATGATCAATATCGACCAGATGTAATATCTGGAAACCTTCCTGCGGCATTGTGGTCACCGTGTAAGTGAGGAAAATGCTTCTGTCAAGTATCTACTAATCAATCGTATCGTACCACAGACGATTCGACCAAAGATCCCAGTGTTTTGAAGACGGATAATTCCGCTCTCCTCGACAGCTCAGCATCGACAATCTCATCTATATATGGGCTGAGTGTCCGTACGCCAAAACCTCAGCTCTCTAAAGATGAGATTAAGCCTTTCAAGATAAGCAACGTCATCTTCCCCATCGCACTCGCGAACGGAGCTACATCTGCGCCTGTTCCTACTTGCCCAGTTGAAGATGGATCGTGGGAGGGGAAAGAAGCGATAGGAGAAACGATTGCACAAAAGAGGAAGAATGTCCAAGGCATTTGGAAAGACGCAAATACGAGGTGCGAGGCATTTGCAAACGCATGGGTTGAAGCCATGGATTGGACAGAGTTCACGGCGGTAACGCAGACTCCAGACCGATTAATCAATGGGTTTGATAAGGTTGTAAGGGGGACACCGCTTATCAGTTGCGGGTAGATATACTGGTTGACGATTTGGACATTAATGATAATACCTGAGATGAAGAACGAACTGTGCTTTATTCGGGAGGTCTAGGTCGTAGATTGCCATCTATATGATGCAATTTTTTTTAATTACACTGTGCATATTTATGGTATTATGCTTTAAATAGGGGGCTGTTCGATATTTAGTCGATGCCAATTTATTGTCAGTTGCGACTACAACAATTTCGTTGAGAACTTGGTCATCGTATGCTTCGTGCGCTTGCGCACATATACTCGGGCGTGACCACCAGTGCCACTGGGGGAAAATATGAAGTACATTTAGAGAGTATCAATGGAACATGGCGAAACAATTTGATGTAGCGACGGTGATCCTGGCCAACAAAGCTAAGGCTAGATAAAAACAATGATTTCTATAGAGATTTATTGATTATAGACATGAAATTGAAATATTCATCATGAGGTGTTGTATTGCACTCCGCACAGTTGTATGCCCGCTAAGTTGGATCCTGGCATCCAATGAATGCCTCTAAAATTTCACCACCACCAAATTCCTTAAACCAACATCACCACTCCTCATCAGCATGTCCCCAACACCATGGATATGCCGAACCTGCACAAGAGCATTAACACGCTCTCACATGCGCCAATTCGTGCGCTTCGCTACCAATGGTACGGCCCCCCTCTCAATCTCCCTCTACCCCCACTAACCATGGCAGATGCCTCACCACTGCTCGCACCCGCCCTCCTCCAGCGTGCTCAATCCCTCACAACCGAGCACGACGACCTCCAGAAAACCCTCAATAGCTCGTTCGATTCTACTATAGCCAAACGCGTCGGCGAATTATCCCGTGTAGCCGAAGCGCTGAAAGCATGGCAGACCTCTCAAGCCTCCGTCGCCGAATTAACCTCCATGCTCGACGACCCCGACCAAGATGCCGATCTCGCTGCCATCGCCCGCGATGAACTCTCCTCCGAAACTGGAAAACTCGAATCCCTCGCCCGCAGACTCTCAGCAAGCTTAACGCCCCGCCACCCCTTCGCCGATTTCCCATGCATGCTAGAATTCCGCCCTGGGCCAGGTGGTCTTGAAGGACGGTATTTTATGGATACATTGTTCAAGATGTACAAAGCGTTGTGCATGCGCCGCGGTTACCGCCACACAGTAGTAAAGTACGAATTCGCCGATACCGCGGGAGACTCCTCCTCATCCGCCGGCGAGAACCCTCTCCAAGAAGCCATTCTCGAAGTCCACGACCAAGGCGCCTTCGACATCTTCCGCAGCGAAGCAGGCATGCACCGCGTCCAACGCATTCCCAGCACCGAGACCAAAGGCCGCGTGCACACCAGCGCCGTCGCAGTCTGGGTCCTCCCCTCGTTCCCCGAAAACGGCGCTGCGAATATCGACTTCGACGACCCAGAGAGCGATTTCTACGTAAACCCGCAAGAGGTCAAGATTGAAACGATGCGGGCTAGAGGTGCGGGGGGACAACACGTCAACAAAACCGAGTCTGCTATCCGGATGACGCATTTGCCTACTGGTACTACAGTGTCGATGCAGGATCATCGATCGCAGCAGCGTAATCGTGAAGAGGCGTGGAAATTGCTTCGTTCGCGAATTGCTGACCAGCGACGAGAAGCTCGTGAAGAAGAAGCGTCAAATCTGAGAAACAGCGTTCTGTCAAAGACGCAGATCACACGAGGTGATAAGATCCGAACATACAACTACAACCAGGACCGATGTACCGACCATCGTGCAGGTGTTGACGTGCACGATCTACCGAATGTTCTCGAGGGCGGTGAAAAGCTAGATCGAATCATGGACGGCGCAAGAGACTGGCTTGTGAACAAGGACATTGAACTCCTCATGGCCGAAGAAGAAGCCAAAGAGAAGATCAATAGCAAGAAATAGAGATGTACAACACTGTAGCATAGACATTGTATTATCATGTACAGAACCCGCCGTAAGCGACCCAAAACTGTTGAATAGATGCGATATCCGACGCTTCATATCTTCGTGCCATTATACGTATCAAGAACCGAACCGAACTCCAGCATGCATCCGATGAGGATACCGCACTCCAAGATAACTCCATGCATCAAAGGCCATTTCACATTAATCCTCCCAGGACAACCTTTCCGATACTAGCCACCTCCGTCTTGACATGACTTCGACTCTGCTCCTCGAAATCCCGTACTATGCCTTGCACGATTATCTTGCGCACGCGCGAATCCGCTTTTGTGAAGAGTTCGGCGACAGGTGCAGAACACTCTCTAGGTGAAGGTACCAACGCCAGAAACCTCGTGTAGCAATCGATCAACACATCGCACAGCGTCGCAAACGTCTCGAAGTAGTCGGGATCAAATGGTAACGAAGGCGTAAGTAGGAAAGTATACTCTTCTCCGGGGAGGAGATCTGTTTCAGCAGCTGCAAAGTTCATCACTGATGGTGCAGGGCCACCGGCTGCAGGGAGAGAAGCCATTTCGTCGACCATGGGGTGCATGTCGGCTGCTGATGTTGAGCGACGAGATTTACCGCCTGGACGACGGAACATGCTTGGCAGACGCGCACGGGTGAGTGATGCAGCGGTTGATGATTCGCCATGGAGTTGTTGGAAGGAGTCGAATTCGGAGAGGAGGGAGTTCAGACTTCGGAGGAACTCGATCGATGTGGAGGAGTACAGGTCGATGATTGTCGGGAGGGAGAGGCCAAGGAGGAGATGGTTCGTTGCTTTGCGACCGAGCTTTCGGGCATCGAGGGAGGGCATGCGAGTGAGGTCCGTCTTCTCAAAGAGATATGTCTTGAACCAATAAATCCGTCCTTCATGTCTATGTCACCGTTAGCTCCCCACCCAAACCGGTCTGCTCAATGTCCAAACATACGCTTTCCGAAGATACTCCAACGTCGCAATACGCTTATTCGCAAGCTCCGTAACATGGTGATGCATTATACCAGCCTCATTCTGCTGCCACATTCCCGACGTCCCAACCGCTCCATTTGGCATTATCCCAATCGGCGTATTGGGCACAATCCCTCCATAAAGGGTCGTCGACCCCGTCGCACTCCGACTCAACATCTGCACATCCACCGGCGCCGCCGCCGCACTTTCCACCCCGTCTGGTCTCGGCGCTACCTTGGCAGCAGCAGAGAGAGCGTAATCCGGCAGCGCAGGAGGCGCCGTAGCATCCGTGACAAAAGCGTTAGGCCCGTTGCCAAACGAACTCCCACGTCTGCTCGACAGCGACGCCTTTCGCGAGAACGACGCTTTGCGGTCTTTGGGGATTATGGTTGTGTTTAGAGGATCAACGGCGTGGCCGTCGCGCGTGGTAGGACGAGAAGCAGAGTTGGAGGAGAAGATGGATGTTGAGAAGATGGGCGTGCCCGTGTTGTTTGGTGTTTTGGGAGGCATGTTCTTGTGAGGATCTGGCCCTGGGGGGCATAAGGTAAGGTACGGTTGCGTGCGCTTGTGGTTGTTCTCTAGCCGTGCGTTGAGGGAGGGCGAGGGGTGTGTGGTGATCGGCAGTCGAAGGAGCCAACAGCTGGCGTTTTCGCCCAGAGCCGCACGCGGATTGCAGCGTCGCAGTGAATCCACGCGGGGGGGACGTTTGAGAGATTAGGTGTTTCGTTCGTTTCGCTTGAACGATACGCCTGCAGGCGCTCAGCAGCGCTTCTTTCGCTTCGATTATCTCTCTCGTGAATCTCGATATCGGGTCGTCGTGTTCATCAGTTCCTGTCAAGCAAAAAAATGGTGGTGAGAGGGTGTATCGCTGGAAGTTGAACCCCTGGTGCCGAATGTGGATTGGGCGGGAATTGCTTTTGGAATGGAAGGAAAATAAAAGATCCAGGGCCTTGCGCGTGCATGGGTAAGGTAAGGAGAGGTGAGGTAAGGGTTCAGATTGAAGATCCGCTAAACCACCTCCAGCGAAGACCGGAATAGACCACCATTCTTGGCAAGACGCGCATAGAGGATCGGGTTCGTGATTTTAATTGAGAGGAATAAGGGCCGATTGAAGATGATCATTTGTTTGCTCCGTAGTTTGTTATAGGTTTAAAAGTGTTGCAGCGAAATTGGGGACGTTGTTGAAGTTAGCCGACGGCTGCCTATGCGCGTAACGACATCCCGTGTCAGTCTAGATAGTGAGCGGTATACGGGTATTTAATACAGTGATACGCTTAGCAGACAGTTTGGTATCAGGCTCTTTACTGTTTTTATCGATTTTTAGAGCAAGCCAGTCAATCACAGGATCGATACAAGTTAGAAACCATCATGCGAAGCAGTGCCCTACCCTACAGTTGTAAGATCGCATTCATAGCGACTGGGGGGCTGCACGTTTTCGAGAATAAGGGTCCTCAGTCTCCTCAGTATCAACGCCACGAAACATAAAATAAATTGGTATCGTTAGAAATAAGATTTCTGGTGCCAAAAGTGTCTTACATCAGTCTTCGCACAACGCCTAAGTTTCAAGGCCTCGATTTAAGCTCAGCCCAGCGCGCGCTAACACTGTGACGTTTTTGTGAAACTCCAAGACCCCTCACTGCCTCACTCACCTACAGCACCAGAGCAACCATCTTCAATAAGAGCAACAACGCATGCATATCAAATAATCGCCAAAAATGACAACAATTCACATCTTACGCCATGGTCAATCTCTACACAAGTAACTCACCCCATCCCATCCATCTCTCACCTCGCTGACAACCCAGCGTCGAGAGAGGCTATCCCTACCGGGACCCTCCCCTAACAGACATCGGCACCAATCAAGCCCGCAACGTCCAACAAATCATGAACATCCAACCAGACCTAATAATCGTATCGCCCATGACGCGAACCATACAAACAATGTACATCGTCTTCCGGTATCTCCTCCACAACACCAAAACCCCCGTCCAAGTATGGCCCGACCTACGCGAGGCCCACGACGCAACCTGCAACAAAGGAATCTCACGGAAAGAATTAGCAGACAAGTTTCCAAACCTTGACTTTTCAGCTTGTCCGGAGAAGTGGGACTTTCCGCCGCATACCCCGGATGATGCGACGGTACGAGCCGAGAGAGTTCGGCGGCGGTTGAGAGAGGTTGCTAGGACTGGGGGCTATAAGAATATCATGCTCGTCACGCATCGAGGCATTGCCGCGTTTCTGGTGCAGGGTGATAGATTTAGCGTTTGTGGTAAGAGTGCCAGTGCAAAATTGAGATCCTGGCTGATGATGTAGAACACCGGTCATATCGCTTCGCCACGAGTGAAGAAGTCGACAGCGCAAGGCACGGAGTTAACGTAGATACAGGGCTTGAGCAGGATTTTGGTCCGACAGTGTTGATACCAGCTGAGAAGCCGAAAACTCGCCAAACCTGACGGGTGACTGCTATCAATAGATGCAAACACCGTGTCTGAAAGCAGGCTTGGGCGATCATGAGGGTCGAGAATACTACCTTGGGCTACAGTGCTGACCTCGTCTCACTAAGCAAAATAATGATCAACTGGAATTATTGCTAGAAGAGTCCAGTGGTGGCCACGTCAACATAAGCGGAATACCACCCTTCCTTTCGCAATCACCGAGCCCACTTTCAATCCCATCACTTCTCACAATTTGGGGTCCATGACTACTCCAAGTAAGCCGGAACAAACCCATAAAATCTCCTACTGTTTCTAAAACAAATCTAATTGGATAAACAGGTACCAGTGTCGGAGCTATCCAGCAAACTATCGATAGTTTAACTAAAATAAAGAAGCGCTACAGCCAAGCCTCAAGAGTATATTTACAGATACCAACCCTCATCTTTGCATCAGTGGCGGTGTAAACCAATGGAATGAGTGCATCCTGCAACTCCACGCTTATTGCTATTTACGTTATCCCCGTAAGCCAAGCCACTGCAGGGCTGGCCAGTAAAAACATCCATCTCCGCTGATTCCTTTCAACGCGCTGTGGAGATGGGATGAGAAAATGTCAGCACTAGTAGGGCTGAGCTCGGCATCACGGCAGTTCATATAATCTCCTAATCCCAGATCCCAAAACTAAATAAAAAAAACAAAAAGGCCATCAGTGTTTATTCCCTTTTTAATTTTTCAGAGAATTTTGCCTACTGAGAAATCATGGCTTTCGTACGACCGTCGCTGTACGTCGCCCTCGGGCTTCTCATGGTGGTTTCCATCATCGAACTATCCTTCATCTCAAGTATGGTCGGTTGGCTACACGGCAACGCCAGCGGGACTTTCTCATTCGAGTACCGCGGTACAAGACATGATCTCAAAGGCGAGCCTGCAAACTTGATCGTTGATCAGGGACATACCAGCAACGGCGCAGCAGGAACAGCATTCGTCCTCATCGGCTGCGGAGGAATCCTCGCTTTGATTCTTCGCAATAGACAAAACCCTGGAAAATTCAGTCGATTCTTTTACAACACGTGGCTAGTCTTCAACGTCCTCAGTTTACTGCTCATCCTCACGGCTCTTATTTACACCTTTGTTGTTACAAATAATCATAACGGACAACGTATCAACCCTGGTGTTGCGGCGGGTCTTGCCGATGATGAGAAATATCCTCTTCAGTCGTGGACACCTCAGAATTGGTTCTCTGCATTCTTGAAACTCGACCTCACCAACTCGAATGAGAGAAACGACATTGAACATCACCTGCGTCTTATGCGAGGCTGGCAGTACAACCTTATCCCCTTCTTTATCATCCACCTTGCCGAGACTGGCCTTGCACTTTGGGATGCGATGCTACGACGAAAAGAACCTGTGCCAGCCTATGCGCCACCCAAGCATACCGTCTAAGTCAATTTCATATACGAAAAGGATCCGAATCCTTGCGAGGATGGATCATTATTTTCATTGGGTACATAAAGGAAGAAATATGGCATCTTTCCTCGGCATAAAATGTATAGAGGAAAATATTTAATGATATAATATATAACATAAATAATTTACTCACCTGCTTCATTCGTGACAGAGACCAGTAACTCAATTGTGATTACAAATCCTGTACGGAGTACACGAAGGGCGTGCAAATGAGTCACTAGAGCGCCCAACCAGCGGGGCTTTTTCTCAACACCATACACCATAAAAGCCATCTCCAACCTCACGATATCCAAGTTGTCAAATCATCCACAAACCAGATCAAAAATGACTTATTCCCTCTTCATCGGCAACAAGCGCTACTCCTCTTGGTCAATGCGACCTTGGGTTCTCCTCAAAGCCCTCGAGATCCCCTTCGACGAGAAACTCAACCTCTTCAAACCTGGTCTTCGTCAACCCGACTTCCTCACTTTTTCACCAACCGGAAAGGTCCCTTGTCTTCACGATGGCGAAACATCAATCGTTGTTTGGGACTCGCTAGCTATCTGCGAGTACATCGCTGAGAAATACCCCGCTGCTTGGCCAAAAGACGCAGCAGCACGCGCTTTTGCGCGCAGTGCCGCTGCGGAAATGCACTCTAGCTTTGATGCCATTCGTGATGAGTGTTCTATGAACGTTGGGTTGAGGATTGAGATTGGGACACCGAGTGAAGCGCTCCAGAAGGATATCAACCGCTTTAATGAGCTTTTCAAAGAGGGGTTGGATAAGTTTGGTGGACCGTGGTTGGCGGGCGATAAGTTTACAATTGTGGATGCTATGTATGCTCCTGTTGCTTCGAGGGTCAAGACCTTTGGTATTGAGCTGGATGGTGCGGCGAAGGAGTATGTTGATCGGTTGTTTGAGCACGAGGCTGTGCAGGCGTGGATTCAGGGTGGCATTAAGGAGACGAGCAGAGAGCCTGGTCATGAGGAGAACTGTGTGAGAGGTCGAAAGGTTCTGAAGGACTTGACAAAGGAGTAATGTATTGATTAAGAATTGGAAGAGTACCCTGACTTGGATAAGAACTATATAATGAAGAAAGCCCCTGGTGTGTTTGATACGGTTGACTCAATAAAGTTTCCCAGCATTTAGTTTTCCACAGAGGATGTTCCCGCCTAGCTCGGATATGCCATCTTGGTAAGAAGGCGAAACATCTTTCCCCAAATGATGAATGCATTCGCGAATACTGTGATAATAAACGGCAGGAAACCGATCAGGATAAAAGTATCCTGCACACCCATGCTGTCGATCTAAGGTTAAATACCAAATGTTATAGCACAGCTAATCATGTTTCTGATCAAGATGACAGTCGTCATAGCTTCGCCATCAACCTCCTTGTAGCAGTTAACAACATAGGTCATAGTAAGCGCAGCTGCAGCAGTCAAGCTAAAGCCAACGAGTCCCATGCCGATAACGGGACCGATCCAAGGTGTCGAATTAGCTGCACCGACGCTGTAGAGTAGGAGACCGCCTGACATGAGGAATGCTATGGGGATGAAGACCCAGAGACGAAACTCTGCCTCGAGCTAGCCGCGGTTTCGGCGTGTGAGGAACAGGACAAGCTTATCGTTGAAAGGACCCGCCATCAAGGCTCTGATGGGGGATCAGCATACAAGGAGTGCTGTATTGCGGAAGAAGCTTACCTAAAGAGACCTCCAATGACGACGACCAAAAGTCAAAACTTCATCGTCGTCCAAGTTGAGGCCATGAATCACTTTGCCAGTGGTATGTCGATGAGATCTGTCGTGGAGTTCCTTTATCATGCATGGGGATCGAGACCTCTGGATCGTTTTCCGCCTGTTGCTGGAGCTTTGACAGAACAGAGCTCTCCAGTGGCGGAGGGAGAGAGGACTTTTTCGTTGGGCCCTGGCATCCTATTTGAAGGGTCTCTGCTTAAAAAGGCAATTTCATAGGAAAATGGTCACTACTAAGTGTGGATGGTGTACTCGTTTTGTGTGTATATTATTATTAGAAAGTTGTGAATTGTGACTCTCTGTGCCAGGAAGACTGTGTCTCTCTGTCAAGCAAAAATGCTAGTTAGATTCACATTCCAGATAGCGCCCCGTAGCTACCTACATACAGTATCGCATTATTTGCATTTGACAACAGGATTGAATTTCATCATACTACGGGGGAACAAGAACTTGCTTGCGGTGATTTAAAATGCGGTGGCGTTGGTCCAGCTAGCCACTCGCACGCTATCACAAAGTATCTGAGGTTTCCCAGCGACCCCTGCTGTGCATGAAGCTTGCACTTACCACATGAGTGAATCAGACCAATCCGTATATGCCATTGTATGTTACACATAAATCGCCGCTTATACAACAGACAGCTGAGTGGCCTGGGCCGCAGTAGTTGTACCTCCCATTTTCCTATTACGGGTTTTTGTGTCGAAGACTGAATCTATCTCTTCCAACGTCTTCCCTTTCGTTTCGACCCAAAAGATCAACTGTGGTTATTAGCCAAGCGTCGGCGCTATCTCCAAGAGAAACAGACTTACGATTAGCACTACTACCAGAACATCCCAAGACGCGTTGATGATATACACCTTCCATCCTATGTTCTTGAAGGCGATGGGCATAATGATAACAAAGACAGCACTGGTGTTTGCGCAAGTTAAAGATAGAACACTTATGAGAGGAGCATTTACACGAACCTCAATGTGTTCAATGTAAGTTGCGAAGTACCAACAGTGTAAGCCCTTATAGAGAAATTGGCGATCTCGGGCGGGTATAAAGTAAATAAAGGTGTCCAGGCCACGGAATAAATGCCTTGGAACAGAAACATAACCGCCACGTTGGCATAGATCAATGCTTTTGAGGCATCTGCTGGATCATCGACGTAAACCTTGGATAGGATTCCAATAATTATAAGACATATAACAAGGAATGTCTCTGTTACGGCTGCAGTTGACTTGCGGCCCCATTGAGATATCACATGTGTTCCGACTAGGGCGCAAGGGAAACACCATGCATTCAGTGCAATGTTCTATCCAGCTTAGTTCTTGAATAGACCATGAGAGGGACTGTCTTACAGCTTTTAATTGACTTCTGATATCTGTGATACCTGCTGTCTTGAGCTCAGTTCCTAGATAGAATGTCGCGATGATGTTTCCAGAAATAGCTGAGAAGGTTCCTACTGATGCGCTGATCAAGAGACGTCTCCTGGGTGCAGCATCTTTAATCATACCCCAGACTGATATATTTGACTTCGTGGACTGCTCCAATACAGTAGACCCCTGGACGATCTTCTCGTACAGAATATTTGCCACTGGGTCCTCGATGTCGCCATTGGAGGCTACCAGAGCGACCGAGAATCGCGCTGCCTCATGGTGGCCGTAATGCGTCAACCAGCGTGGAGATTCAGGACTACAGAGTGAGTTTGAGGCTTCTCTCTTGTTGGATGAGGGTGTACCCACACAAAAGGTAGGATCAAGATAGCGAGCACAGAAAAGATAGCTTGGGCGATGGACGGAGTCCTCCAGGCCCAGGTTGAATCCCAGGAACTGGTATACAGCGTCACCACCGCAATGATAAGTGCACCAACACTATAGAGCTTAGAGCTAAGCCCGATATTGGACGAGAACAGAGGGGCACTTACTAATAAAAGTTATTCAACATGCTCACACCCCATGATCTCCATACACTTGGAAAGGTTTCAGAGAGATACGTTCCACTAGATATGTTTGCAAGTGCAACTCCAAAGCCAATCAGCACTCTAGCAATAATAAACATGGCAAGGTTTTGAGAAACACTTTGAAGGGCCATGCTTGCTATCGCGATAACAGAGCCCCAGAATATGGCTGGGCGTCGACCCATGCGGTCACAGAAGATACCAGAACAGGCTGGTGCTAGACAACCGCCTATGAAGATGGCCGCGGAACTTACACCCATAGTTGTCTCGTTGAGGTTGAAATATTCTGTATAGGCTGGCAAAATGTTGAGGCCGTTGAGCATGGAACGGCTGGCCCCGTATGACTATCTCTCCACCGTCAGTAATACCGCAAGCTGGGGGTTGTTTGGCAACGCACAATCGATATAGTCACGGAACACGCCATAAGGAGAGATACTACCATAGGTGAAGAATTTGGAACGTACGCAGGGAGCCAAGTTCCTGTCTCTGCCTTTCTCAACATCATGGTGTGATTATGTCAAAGAGATATTCTGGAATACTTGGTAAGTGTATCCGGAGGTTTGGGTAGCTTGATTATGACACAAACTTGTCTGCTGGTCAAGACATAAGTTGAGAATCAGTTGCATGCACGTTGATAAGCGATCGGCCTGTACAACGAATGCGCATATTGTAGTCTACTTAGTTAGCCCCCCCGCGCTCTAGTTGACTCAAACTGTTACAAACACATTCGGCAACTTTTTAGGATCGTCGTCAACCCAGATGATAGATGATCATGCAGCTTGACTGTAAGCAGTATACATTCGCGCGGAACTGACGGCAAATATTTAGAAATGTCTCTAGTTCCCCATTTTGAGGTGAGGTCAACAACGCTAGCGTTATCATAACCCGATTCGGTTTAGAGAGCAGGTTAGAGAAAACATTTAGTACCGCTGGTACTCCTGTGAGTTTCAGCCAGTGATTACATTTCAGCACGATCCTCACGATGCACCTTGCAATATCCGAAGCTAAGTGCCTTGGGACTCGGGAAGGCAACCTGTCGTCAGACCACATATGTGCGTTATTACAGCGCCGAAGATGCAAAGGAACAGATAGGCTCGTTGGATTAATGAAAGCAAAGAGAATATCGTTATTTCAGGCTACCTATGCCTCCGCACAAACTCTCTAAGTACATTCCCTGTCAGTCGTGCAATATTATTGTCAAATCGGTTCCATCCAAGCGAGCACAGCCAATCATACTCCCAACACTAAACACAGCCCCCCCACCGCTCGTTTCGTAGTACGTGACATCAGATCTCACCTCCCTAGTCTGTGTGCCGAGTACGTTCTGAAAAGGGATAGTCACGTCCTCAGGGAACATGGCGAAGTCATCGGAATGCCCTGTGCTTGTTGCCAGAATAACAGTATTGAGAGGACTCCCGATCCCGTAGTCGCATTTATCAATCTCATCGCCGCTTGCACCACCTCCAAACCCGTGTTCTCCAAGAAGCTCGTCTTCTCCTATGCCATCGAACATCCAAGCAAATGTACTCTCTTTGCTGGCATCCGTTCGCTTATATGGCACTCCTGGACCCTGAAGTTTGAGATCAGTTACTGTCAGCCGGATATAGAGACATTCTCAGACTCACTGGACCTGCAGCACAACTTCCAACCCCAAACAAGAAGTTGGAGGGCAGACCGCGGGATCTCCACAAAAGGCCTGACTGACCTTTGCTACTGAAGACACGGTCTCCTCCCTCACAAGTGAATGCTCTGACGCCTTCTCCGCCTCGTCGAACTTCCACTCGATGAAAATTTTCAGATGTAGTAGCGATAGACCAGTAGAATCCGTTACCGCCAAGGTACATGACGTTGCCTCCAGCTCGAATGAAATCTATATAGGCTTTGAAACTTTCTGCAGTATGATACTGCGGATGGGACCCAGTAATGATAGTACCATACCGACTTATGATATCATGTCCAAAAGTGTGTAAATCATGATCACAGACCACATCATATGCGATACCGCTATTTTCTAGAAACTCTAGCATAAGCAAGTCGGCACTCAGGCCACGAGGTCTGTGTAAGTTCCAGCTTATGTAGTCTGGACGCATATTCATGATAGGCCTCTTGGAAGTCGAGTAGATCACGCCAGACCTGTCGTTGTGGAGATCGTAAGTGGACAACCCCAAGTCGTTTCGACGTACTGTCTTTTCTGCATGCTCATCTGGTATAACCTTGTACCTTGAAGAGACTCTATCTTTGACATGGGCTCTGTCATAAACGTGTTCATTTGCATACGCAAGATACTGTCACGTAGATTAGCCGAAGTCCTCGAAGGCTCCACGTTCTTCTTGCTTACCGTAAAGGTGGAAAGAATATACGCAATCTCAGCCCCTGACTGTTGGCTTGTTGTTTCTGTAGGTCGGACAAAGAAAGGAATGGTATCCTTCGCACTACCATTGACTGACTCTACCTGAACAGCGTATACACCAGATCGAAGGGTCTCAGGAAGTGTAACATAGAAGTTTGTGTCCTAACATGCGTCGTCGAGATCATCCTCGTGGAAGTGAATAGCTCCATACATATGACTTGCCTTAGTCCAGTCAGACTCCATCCCATCCCAGTTATATCCTGTGACTGCCCTTGTCGGACAATGGATCAGTCGCCCATGTGCGTCGTTTCCAGATATGTCAAAGATTTTATCACCAGCCATTCCAAGGTAGAAGTCCCATTTAGCGAGGATCGACTCGCCAGTTCCAGTTGATTTCATGACGGGACTGTCTAGACGGCCGTTGAAGTGATTCGTGGGAACAGAGGATGTTTTATCAGGACATAGCGCAAAGGTTGCCGCAAATACAAGAGTGCAGGGCATAGAAATATCTATAGCCTGCCCAAGGTTGCTGCTGCTCTTGCATATGGGTTGAGGAATATCCGAAAAGAAAGACTGGGAACAAACTTCATAGCTAAGTTCATCACCCTGCAAGGTGAAGGACAGCTTTACCCATCGCCGTTGCTCTGGCTTAAAGCCTGTTAATACGGCCTTGACTGTGTCACCAGCCCCTATCCAGAACTCAAGAAAGCCCTTCGAAGTAAGCATAACAGCATAGCCATTCCGCATTTGAACATCGAGGGTAGAGACAATTGCTTGGGGATGCTTTGCCTCTACAAGATGGCACTGAAAATGGATGGTAAATTCTATACCAGTACCAGGCGTAACCCCATAGTCTCTTTGTTCAATGATGCCATAAGAGCCTGGATGAGCGACTTGATAGTGAGCTTGACACCTGCCAGAAGGGATGCTCTCCACCACGTCTGGCTGCATCCCAGAAGTATCATTGCCCTGAGGTCCATGAATTATACGGACCACGCGATAATTCAACTCGGGTTCTGTAGAGGATATCTAGATATAATTTTTAGCATGCCGCCTATAATTACCCATAGTCCAAGCGTATTGAACTAAAAGAGGATTCTTGGAGAATCCATCTTCAACTTACCTTAACTTCGACCAAATCGCCAGGACTGGAAATCCAAGGTTCCGCGTACCCGGTAATTTCCACCGGGTAGCCATCGGGAAGTTCAGACGATGGAGTCATTTCTGCTTTAGAAGAAGGTTACAGACGCCTTGAATCGTGCTTAAGCTCTGGCTTTTCGTGTTTACTGCAGACTCTGGTCAATGGGAATGGGATTACAGCATATAACATCCCGCACTTGGGGCCAAGCCACCACGGTCAGCATCCCGCCAGAGTAACGATAACCGCTGTCTAGTTACTGTGGGCTTCACATGGCTGTTGATGCACCAACAAATTCGTATCTTGACTCAGACATGTCATGCAGCATCTAAGTGGATACCAAAGTTTCTGATGCATGCAGGCAGGCCTCGTCGGACCGGCTGCAACTCTCGGATTACTTGTTGTGCGTGGCCTGATACCTGCATATGCATGTGAAGACCATCGATGTGCCGGATTACCGGGACGAACGGCTAATTGCTCTTGATTCGGGCCAGGCTATCGAGGGCGTGCTTGCAGAGACTTACCGACTGACAATGGCTGCGCCAAACCTGCCTATGCTGAGAAATTGAGGAGTGTTGATGGTATCCGCTCACAAGTTTATAAATTGAAAGTTATACATGAACCAGTAGTATGCTGAGTAGGCTTGCACGTATACCGACACAAAAGAAGAACCGAAACTTGTAAATTGACAAATTAACTACTTCAAACCATGACAGTCTCAGCGCCGACCAGCGAAGTTCCTAAAACAATCCAGTTGACGGACAAAGAGCTTGACACAAAGTCAATTGGTTCACGCCATCTCCAAGCCGCCCTTGAAGCATTACATACCGATGGCCTGGTTGTCCTTGAGAATGCCGTCGACCTCGGTCATCTTGATCACCTCAATGAGCGCATGATCATGGATGCGCAGAAACTTCAGGCAATTGAGAAAGCACATATCAACTTCAGCAAAGAAACGCGCAATTTCCAGCAGGAAGTGGTTCCCGATGAGGGCTACGTCTTTGACGACATTCTTGCAAATCCATGGGCCGGGGAGATCCTTCAGCACGCGCTCGGTCCCAACCCCAAGATTCGTCTCTATAGTGCCAACACAGCTTTCAAGGCTGAAGCCCGGCAGCCGGTTCATATTGATATTGCCAGTGGCTTCCCACGGGCTCCGTTTGGCTATTGTGTCAATATCAACTTGGTATCCACCTCCCCTGAGAATGGTGCCACTGAGTTCTGGCTTGGTACACACAATGATTCAGACTTGGCAAAGCTCACTATCAACGGGAGTGGCAGTGACGGCCCAGATCCGACTGTTGCTCTTGAGAAAAAGAAAGCTCGCGCTAGGGCATTGGGATTACCTACCGAGTACGCTGACGAGTTGGTCGAAAAACGTCGTACAGTACGCTCTCCCATCCAAGCCAGTCTGCCAAAGGGCTCTTTAATCATCCGGGATATACGCCTGTGGCATGCTGGGATGCCTAACCGTACGGACAACACTCGCATTATGCTAGTCACGGTCGTGTTTTCTCAGTGGTATCGCAACAGTGAGAAGATTCGATTGCCAAAGCGATGGCAGGGCAGAATTAATTGGGGGGCTTTTGATCCATCTGTTGTGGAATGGGTTGAGAACGATAGTAACTATCTCTTGGGAGCTCACGAGTTTACCCTGGCGCAAATTCCTTGAAAGGAGCTATGTATGTATGTCTCAGTAGAGTCACTCGTTTAACTATAGTTCAATTATAGCAACGCTCATTTCGCTGCTCATGTACAGTCCTTTCCATTTATTTCATGCTCTCTAAGGTCGAATGAGTGAATTTGGGTAACTATCTATTTAGCTGTACGATAATTGACAAGTTACAAAGTTATAACCTTTCCAATCCGAGCGCTTTCTCTCGCTGCCTCAATAATCCTCAAAACATCTCTGGCCTCACTAGCCTTAACGGGCACTAATTCGCTATCGCTAGACTCTATGGCCTTTATAAACCCATTATAGAGGCTCGCATATGTCTGAGGCTTCACGTTTCTGTGTTTGTAGGACACCGGTTTGCGATGATCTAACACAGTTAAGGTGCCCGAAGCTTCTTCATCTTCAACCCCAAATCCATCATCACCAGGTTTCAATCCTGCTTTCAACTGGTCTTCCTGCACATCTAAGTGACACTTTCTGAAACTACCCTTTGAACCACGAACCCAGAATCTCAATTGCTTTGTCTCAACAGACATCACCCCTGCTTTTACTGTCACAAAAGGCCCTTCCTTTCCATAATTCAGCAGCACGGTCATCGAGTCAGGTACCGTAATGCCGCCGTTTCTTTGGTTGGACAGTATCGCAGTGACACTCTGCGGCATGCCAAAGAGGACATATGCCTGGTCAAACAGGTGAGTTCCAACATCATAAACTACGCCGACTCCTTCATCCATAGTTAGACTTCCCCTCCACGTAGATAGTCTCACGGGTCTGTAGCCATCCATGTGTGTTTCGAATTCTACTATTCGCCCTAGTTCTCCCTCTTGGATCAAGTGACGCACTGTCAGGAAATCTGCATCCCATCTTCTGTTTTGGTAGACGCAGATCAGCTTTCCTGTCTTGTTGGACACATCAATCAGCTCTTGGGCCTCGCTGGAGGTAGCCACGAAAGGCTTTTCGACAAGCACATGCATGTGCGACATGAGGGCAGCATTTGCAAACTGAAAGTGAGTTTCCGGCGTGCTTGTGATTACCAGAATGTCGACCAACTTATCGGCGAATAACTCATCTGCAGAGCGGTAGACTTTGACGTGAGGATGGTGATTAGAAGCATTGTCCATAGAATTTGGGTTTCGCTGTACAATCGAATGGAGATTTAAAAATGGCGTGGCTTGTATAAAGGGAATATGGAAAGTTTTGGCAGATGCACTGAATACAAGAGTGTTAGGATAGTCGCCATACAGCATAAAAATACGAACCCATAACCCAATACACCAACATCGTAGATTTTGCTTGCCATACCGTAGTAATTGGTAATACCGTAAAGTTTTGAATGTCAAAGAGTGCCGGTACCCTCGAAAACCAAGTAAATTATTTTTATATGTCCTGACTTGTTCTCTCGATGCAAGTCACATCAGGGAAGGCCTCCTGCTCCTCGCAGTACTTGCATTACAATTCTAACTCCCACCGAGTCTATGCAAGCGGGTTGTAGCATTCACATGCTGGAATACGATGTGTAATACAAGCTAACCCTGAGCCGGAAAGGTTACGCGAGACTGAATGGGTATAGATAGCCGCATTAACAGGAGTCTCCGCTTCGCTGTAGCTAAATTTAGCAGCGCCCTTCGACTACAGTACCAACGCGATGTCTAATATCTCGGCTGAGAAGCGACTTATCAAGCATAGATAGCCTATTTCACTTTTAACGAGCGTTACAAGCACATTAATCAAGCTTATCAGTTGCCAGAATAGGAGCGGTAGGCAGAAAGGGTAACCAGAGTGACAAATGCATTTGTTTTTACTCCATGAAGCTCACACGGAACAGTTCATAGCCACAGCCCAGGAAAAATCGCGCAACCACTTCAACGTACTGTATTAAAATTACATGTCATATATGTTATCTAGACTGCAGTGGTTCCTGCTTCCGATTTCGCCCATATCCTCTCAACAGAAGTCATCAAGAGTTCTCTGGCAGGATCGCGATAGGCAGCAAGCATTTCGCCATGCTTCTTCCGTACCCAATCTTGGTCACAAGTTACCGTTGCCTCACAGGCGGCTATGTAGAACGGGAACGGTAAAGATGAATCTGGACCGCATCCCGAGACGAGGTTGTCCATTAGCCGAAAGAGGCGCTTGCGAATGAGTTGTACCCGTGTGGATTTTGTGTCATCCAGAAACACTCTTCTCAGTAGAAGAATGTGCGCGGTCCAGTAAAAGCATTCGCAAACAACCTCAAGATCAGTGTGGCTGTTGAGTCGCTTCCTGGAGCTTCCAATAGGTGGATCTGATGATTCTGCAGCAGCCATTCCTCCATAGTAGATCCGACCCCAGTGGCGCATCTCCGTTTCGAGGTCATAGCCCTTGACTTGAATCTCAGATGGCCGCGACCCGGACTTGGCTATATATGCGCTTAGAATGGCGATTTGAGCTAAGAATGAGAGTACACGTTGATGACAGCCATGCATCTCGCGAAATGACGGCTCTTCAACACCAATAAGTTGGTCAACGTTATTTTGATACATAAAGAAATCTGGTGAGGCCTGTGGATGTCGGGACTGAATAAAGGCGAGCATAACATCCACCATCGCGAACCGATAAATAAGTGTTCTCAGCAAGACTGAGCGAGGAGGCTGTGTCAAATACCCCAGATGTTGAATAAGATGTAAAGCATATGTCATATGTGTTTCAATGCTTTTGAGATCGACCATCAGAACTGAAGAAGTCTGCATTATCATAGCCGCCAGGGTGATTTCTCCGGGCGAATGAAACAAAAAGACACCGTCCAAGTCTAAGGGACAGTCAGATATGCTTTTTCCTTGATCTTGTAAATGAAGCGACTTCAAGGCTGCGCGCAGGGATCTCAATGCTTGTAATTGCCGGGAGTAAAGTGTACAGCGGCTGCTTCTGCCGAACATTTCCATGTGAGCAGTGGAGACGGAGAGTATGCCATGCAACAACACAGGATGCGACAAGGCCATGACAGCGAGCTTTCTATACGGGTTTTTATCGCTGTCGTAGGCAGTTGTGCATGAGCTCACTCGGCTGAGGTCTGGAAGAAACATGAGTACCTTCTGAGAGAAACAAGTACGCGGAACTACCACTCACAATATGTAAATGTTATCTCATCTTCAGAGGACTCAAAGGCATGGGAGAAGAGGTTGCCCAGAACAATGTTAGTAATGATGCCGGTTTCTGAATTGTCGAGAGAAGAGGATTCAGCAGTTGTTTCTGATGTTTCGGCTGGCTTTGTCAAGGACTGCTCACTAAAGCCACTGTCGTTGTTATCGTCCCAGAGGTCACCGTTGACTGTTTGCAATCCCGCGGAGCTGCTATTGCATTGCTCTTGAACTGTGCTATCATCTTGGTGGTGTACTATTGAACTTGGATGGTTGCAGCTTTGTAAACCAGGCGGGTCAATGTCAAGGTCAGCATCTATCGACCTCTCGGATGTATGTGCCAGCAGCCAGTCGGCTACCTCAAATTCGAGTTGCAGCGGAAGTTCTGGTGGCGAAACTGCACATTCTATGACAGAGGAACTGGTAGAGGTGCAGAGTATTGTTGGGTTCTGTTGGCTAAAGGTCTCTGAGCTACGCAGGCCGGTCCATTTCAGAGGTCTTTGGTAATCACACTCAACACCCCGGATGCGGCAGGAACTACATGCTGGTCGTTGCTCGTCGCATTTGCGATGCTGGTGACGACACGCTCTGCACCCTTGTTCATGTCAGTAAGTGGTCAGGCAATAGCTGCGAAGGAACACGGACCAGTACGAGATCTCCGGCGAATATCGGTCTGAGGCATCAAAGCTGGCTGCGTCCAGGAAGAAAAGAAAACAAACTAGTCCAGATAGATATACTATAGGCTACTCAACATATAGGTAGTTCCTTCAACTTGGCCAGAGGTAGCAGGTGTTTGTGGACGGGTTACGTACGTATCCAGGCTTAATAGATAGCGGGGTAAACATTGCTGACGTGAGGAGGCTTATCATCGTTGACAAGAGTTAGAAGATCAAATTTCTAAAATTCACCAAGATTGCTAATCGTTTAGTTGAGATTGCGCAATTCAACACGAATGTCAAAAAGATAAAGAGTATAATAATTGGGTGTTTTCTTCAATCCATCCACATAACAGCCTCCTGAACAAACGTGGCAATCATGTTTCCTTGTCTGTCAAAACAAGTTGCCCGTCCTAAAGCAGTCCCTCCAGAGGCGGCGGGAGAGTCGATACAGAATAAATGCCATTCGCTGAAATTAGGTGGTCGCAGAAACCATGCACTATGATTCAAGCTTGCCGTAAAAAGACCAGTCGACTGCCAACTCAGGCCGTGCGTCGAGAGACCAGCCTCGAGGATCGGATAGTCAGAGGCGTACAGAAGTGCCGCGGTATGCAAGACAGCTTAAAAGGCGACATCATAATTTTATTTCGCCTAATATAGCCTGAATAAAGGCTTGAAACTCTTGGCGCTTGGACTGCGGGTTGCTGAAGTGTTGTTCGGACATGTTGCTGCCAGTTCCTAGCGAAATCTGGACATAGGATTGACATATGATAGACGACCAAACCTGGCCTGGTACTCATTTCTGAATGTAGATCGCTCTTCCAATTGGCCTCAGACGATGTAATCGTAGAAAACGTTGTTGAAGTATTCCATAAAGGTTTTGGAGTCAGGATGGGACTTCTTCCACTCTTGATGGAAATTCACGTTGCACCGCGTCACGCCCAAGGCTTTGCCGAGTGGCTGAGCCGCTTTGTCGCAAATCTCTAGCGCCCAATCATCATCGACGGGGAATGCATGACTGGGGTGAATTAAGGCCAAGGGTTTGTCTGAGGCCGTTTCTGTGTTATCTGGGCAAAGTTAGTAGGAGACAGGATGAAAGACGATGGGCTTCATTGAGAGAACACCAATGGCATCGAGATTACTAATTCCGAAGCAAGCATGGTACGTCAGTTGACCCGGGCTCAATATTTTGTCGCAGAAGCTTACCTATGGATGACAATAGTTTCTTTGACGCTCAAAGCTTTCCTTGAGGGTCGGAGGCGGCAGAACGACTGGCTAGCCGCCGGTTGTCGTACACTTCCACCGCTTCTCCTATGTCGGCATAATTGTTTCAAGAAAATCTCTGCCGATACTCACTTGCAGTGCCAATTTCAAAGTCAAGTCAATAGTAGGCATCTCCTGCAGCACCTGAGTCATAGTTGCTCCCAACAGGGAACCGGATAGCGGCACTGCGAGGGTCCTAGGGAGCATGAAAGTGGACAAAGTCACTAGTAAGATCTTCATAGTCAGTGAACTAGCTCATGCCTTTCTTTCCCAAGATGATAGCGCCTAAATCCAGCAATCGCTAGATAACGAGGATATGCTAGGACTTGATGCCATAGAATTTACCATAGGCTAGAGAGGAGGCAAATGTTGTGGCGCCAACGATATCGATGTTCTCCTTGATTCCGACTCTGAGACCATTCAAGATCTTCTCATGGCTCGGTGTGAAGTAGGCATCGGAGGAACGGCTATGGCTTGATTTGGACATGTATCGGCTGTTGTTGTGTTTGAATATTCGATGCTTTCATGTGTTGTTAACAAAGAGGGTAGGACAGGGCAGAGCAGAGCATAGCAAGAAGAGCAACACTGGTCAGGGGACCCAAATTTTGGACTGAAACTGAACGAGCGAGGAACATAAGCTGCGTGAGTATATGGTAAAAGCTTCCTCGCTGGCAAAAGTCCCGTGGTAGTGGCAAAGTAGGAATCCTCCGTCAGAGCATCTAGTTCCAGCTTTGATTGATCGACCAGGGCAACTCGCTTCTTAACAAGAGATACCAAACGACACGCGAGTCCTTGCGGCACTCGGGGTCTGATGGAGTTGACTGCACCATGATGGGTAAAGACAACAGAGGACAGGAAATGGCTGTCGTATCCGAGACATCGTCTGTCTGATGGAAGTGGTGGAGGATTTCATCCAAGTCTTTCACTAACGAGCCGGTAATGCTTTGGGCCAACAGGATAACTGTTGCTAGAACGAGTCCAACTGGGAAGTCAACGACCAGGGGAAACTATCCGTAGAAGTTGAGGAAGGGGTCGCCAATAGCACGGATATGGATGTGGATGTGAATGGGTGGTCCATCAAGTCCACTAACCTACTGAGAAAGGTGCCTACCAGTTCGCTATAAACAGAATAAAAAGACTTCGAAGGGAGGACTTCAACAGATGAAGGCAAAAACGCCATGTCATTGCTGCTGCTGCTGTGCGAGCATTGTGAGCGGGAAATGTCGGTCAAAACAGGGCCGTTACTGCTGGGGGTTGCAATCTGCATCATCAATATCCAGACGAGTCCGAAAAGTACAACTAGTGTGAGCCATAGGCGTGACGGAGATAGCCAAGTGGATTTTGACGATGTCGACAGCCGCTGAGTGTTGAATAAAGGCGGCGGCTCCAACTTGCTCATGATGGAGACTTGTTTTTGCGAAAGCAAAACAAGCTTTGCAACGGCCACGGGAGTGCTAGGTAGCGGTTAACGATACGCAAGGTAGCAGCTAAAATATAATACGTTGGGTAACGAACGATGTTCCTGTCTACAAGCCTTAGTCCAGCGCGGGTTTGTTTGATCTTTTCGCGGTCTTGACCACACCACGACAAACAATTTCACCGGGGACAATCAAGCAAAAGAACTGTGAGTAAAGTGTTTACCCTCTTTTATTTTGCCTTCTATATTATCTAGACCTATATCCTCTAGGATTAACTCTAGTAATAAACTACTTTATAACCTTAAATAAAAGTAGTTAAGTTTTTTAAAATAAAAATAAGTATTATAACTAGGTTTTTCTATTTTACTTTTATTAATTTTATATAATAGTTATATTAGCCCTTAAGGTATTAATAGCTATTTAGTTTAAATTACCCAGGGCCTTTGTAATAAAAATTTAAACTAAGCTATTTAGCTTATTTTATAACTATTATATAGTATAGCTAGTAATAACTATAAGCTCTTTTCTCTTTAGGAAATAGAAATAGCTACAGGGTCAGGCTATAGTGCTTAAGTATATAACCAGGTATAGTAAGCTTAGGAGGCTATAGAAATAGCCCTATTACTTTTCTTTGCTAGGTGGCCGTGGGGACGTGCTAGTGTTTTCTTGGCTGTATTGACGGTGTTATGCAGGATTGCCAGATCTCATGTTGAAGAAGTTAAACTCGCGTTTTCCCCCCTAAGGCAGTTGGCGAAGTAGGGAGAAGTAAAGAAGCATTTTCAGGGATCGGAGCATCTTATATACCTCCAAGGCCGGCCAATGAGTCATCTTCTAGGTTTTACTCTTATTAGCCTTCATCTGTAGACTGTAGCAATTGGTTAGTCATTATGGTATAATATCTAAATTGTTAGCTAGATGTGTTATTTACAGTTGAGGCTCGTGGCTGAGAGCTTAAATCAGTAGACGGAACTTAGCTACAACCAGAAATGTGCAGTAGCCAAGGCGGGGGAACACCTGGTTCGACGCGACGGGCGAGGCCCCGCACCAAAGCTTCGGCTCCGGCTGGAATAAAACCCGAGCCAGTAAAGCCCGTAATTGG
>JABEEO010000047.1:0-85484 GCA_013364945.1 Fusarium tupiense
TGTTATTTACAGTTGAGGCTCGTGGCTGAGAGCTCAAACCAGCAGACAGAACTTAGTGAGCCGTAGAGGAGCTGCCTGGCAGCGAATAGCCTGGCGGACGTTGAGCATCATGTGTGAAGCCATTTTTGAGGATTGGAAAAGAAACTACTGCGACGGAAGAAACAGGGAAGGAAAATTAGAGAAGAATCAATACTACTTAAAAGGTTGTGTGTTAAGAAAGGATTCAATCCATGGAGACCCAGAAATCTTTCACAAGTCCGCTATCGGTTACAGTCGGTATGGCGACAACTACCATGACGCTGCAGCACAGTACGCGGATCCAAGCCATCTAGGCCAGCAATCTCTCGAGGGGAATCAGTGACCAGCAAGTCAACATTGACTGTTCTCTCGGCTGACGTGCCCGAAATATGAAAATGCCGGGACCGAAGGGGTGTCCCTGTAAATAGCCGATCGGCTTTGCGGCAGATATCCGACGCCGTTGTCTGTCAACATCCCGACCCTGCCTCCGCAGTCCAACAACTTAGTCTAACATTAAGGAATACGGCGCGGTTCCGGAATGATTTGGGCGTGTTGCCGATTTATTGGATACAGTTCCGCTGTATGATCAGACACCACTCAAAAGGTTTGAGACTGCAGGCCAACATAGCCTTCTAAGTAACTCACACGTACGACAGCCATGGCAGACACGGTCAGAGATGTTATCGCGGGTGCAATGGGGGGCGTTGCGCAGGTTCTAATCGGTGAATCTTCCAATCACAAGTAGGAACGAACAAGACACTCACTCATGATGCATGCTTAGGGCAACCATTCGGTATGATGTTTCATATTCAATCAGTTCTCGTATCCGCCGCTCACCCACGCTTCTAGACATCGTCAAGGTGCGGCTTCAAGCATACGGTGGTAACGCATTAGATGTTACCCGAAAGATCTGGAGTGTAGAAGGACCACGCTCTTTCTACAAGGTGAAATAGGACACTAGTCACCATGTCCTTGTACTTTGACTGACTGAACACTTTCCAAGGGCACTTTACCGCCACTCCTCGGAGTCGGTGCCTGCGTTAGATAGACCATCCCCCTAACTCGTAAGGACTAGTAATTGATGATTTCACAGGTCAGCATTCAATTTGGTGCATTTCACTTTTTCACTCGACAGTTCGAAAACTTCAACAGCCGGCAGGCTTCTGACCATCATGGCACACTGTCTCTCAGCCAGTTTTACCTAGCTGGTGGTTTAGCCGGTGTCTCTAACAGTATTATATCCGGACCTATTGAGCACATCAGAATTCGTCTTCAGACACAGCCCCATGGTGAGAAGAAGCTTTACTCCGGGGTATTCGACTGCGTGCGAAAGATCTGGCAACACCAGGGCATCTCAGGCATCTACCGCGGCCAGGCCGTCACCATTATTCGCGAATTCCACGGCTACGGAGTCTGGTTCGCCGCATACGAGGGCCTTGTGCAACACGTCGCAAGGGTAGAGGGAAAGAAGAGAAGCGAGATTGAGAGCTGGAAGTTTGCTGTTTGTGGCGGTCTTGCTGGCGAGCTTCTCTGGCTTCTGAGTCATCCTCTTGATGTCATCAAGAGTAAGATGCAGAGTGATGGCTTTGGAAACGATCAAAAGTACAAGACTATGCGAGGGGCTTGTCGACAGACTTGGCGAACGGGCGGTATCTCCGGGTTGTTCGACGGTATTGGTCCTGCGCTACTGCGAGCTATGCCAGTTTCAGCGGGAACGTTTGCAACGTGAGTCTATTTCGTATTCTTTTCGCTTGATAATCCAGGTGATTCAAAGCTGACTCGTCTTCAGTGTTGAGGTTGTGCGCAAAATGCTTTCAAGTGTAGATGGGATGCCGGAAACGCTAGAAATGTAAATTAGACTATAATTATCATGCCCAGGCAAAGCTGGACGTCTATGAACCATAAGCTAGGCACATGTCGCAGAAACCACTACTATATCTACATCGACCTAAAGTCTCCGTAGTTTGTTATCTATTAGTCCCCAACCTGAAGATCTTGCTAATCTCTGCTCGGTTAACGTTATTCACACCTTTTAATGGTAATGTCTGGTTTGGAGCTAGACTAGATATCAGTAGCTTCCTGGCTCAGATCCACCTCAATACTCTGACGGATCTTGAAATCCAGAGGGTTCGTTTTATCGCTCATCTAATAGCTTCTTCCAAAAAGCGTCCACTTCTGCGCCAACCTATCACACTCTGGGTTCAAACATTTACGTCCCTCTTCAATCTCGCCAGGCTGCTCATTCGGAACACAAAGACTCTTCATTCCCATCGATGCCGTTCTTTGGTTACCGAAGTCATCCTCCTTGGTCGTCAACTGCTTGATGCGCTCTTCGCATTTACCGTCAAGACAGAACGGGATCAGTACCACATTCTTGCTGTCCAGCGCAGGAATAACCTCATCCCAATTTTCAATGACCTTGCGATGCTGGCTATATGCTTGATTCGCCTTGTCGTACATATCCTTCTGAATCTGGTCGAGCAGCCTGGTTGTCTGTAGCACAATCTCGGCAACAGGCATTGTTCCCTTTTCGTTGCTGTGCCTAACGGCATAGCTGACTACATGACCTTTCATGTCTTTGGGTCCGAACTCCATTCTCAAGGGGACGCCCTTCATCTCCCAGTCGTTGAACTTCCACGCTGGGGTGTATCCTTCACGCGTGTCGACCTCGACGCGGAGGCCTGACTTCTTCAATATTTTGCGCATCTCGTATAAATGGTCCAGAAGACGGTCCTTGTCTTCGGCCGAGGTTTTCTTGTTGATGCCGACGGGAATCATCACGATCTGGGTCTGGGCTACGCGAGGTGGTAAAACCAGGCCCTTGTTGTCGCCGTGGATCATGACCATAACGCCGATGACTCGCGTAGAAAACGCCCACGAGTTCTGCCAAGCGTAGAGCCGTCCCGAACCGGCAGGGTCCTCAACAGAGATGTCAAACATCTTGCTGAAGTTTTGACCCAGACAGTGCGAGGTCGCTCCCTGTATCCCTCGGCCGTTGGATGGTATGTATCCCTCCAAGGTCATTGTGTAGTATCCCCCAGCGAATCGCTCATTCTCCGTCTTTCGACCGCGGACAACGGGCACCGCCAGAAGATCTTGATAGAGCTGTGCATATAGCTCCAGTATCTCCATAACCTCGATTCCCGCTTGCTCTTCTGTCAGATGAGCCGTATGACCTTCTTGCCAGAGAAATTCGCGGGTGCGCAGAAAAGGTGTTGTTTGCTTTGTTTCCTAACGCACTGCGATAAGGTTGTCGGTAGTTAACAGAGGCTTTAGCCTCCAGCGCACAACCGAGTTCCACTGGTTCAGTCGCAAGGGAAGGTCTCGATGACTTCTAATCCATTTGCTGAAATACGGATACATGATTGCCTCGGAGGTCGGACGAATCGCTACAGGAACTTCTAGGTTCTTTTCGCCACTGGAAAACGTTAGCGTGGGCTCCTTGGCAGGCAGTATGTTGACTTGCGCTTTTGTTACCCATGCGAGTTCTGGCGCAAAACCTTCAATGTGGTCCTTTTCCTTTGCCAGTGACTTGGCTGACAGAAAGAGAGGGAATGATGCTTTGCCAATGTCCATTTCGTCGAGATGGTTCTGGAACCATTTACGTAGCTCACTCTAAATGAACATCGTTAAGGGGCGGAGAACAAAGAGCCCAGCCATTTCTGAGTAATACTCGACCATCCCGGCCTTGACAACCACTTCTTGATACCATTGTGGGAAGTTTTCTTCCTTCTTAGCGAAGGCTGATGACCTTATCATCAAGATCGTCAAGCTCAGTAGTGTATCGTCTTCAGGGGTTCAGATCAAGCATATAATAGCCTCCCTTACGGCCTTAGTTATAGATTAAGTTAAAATAAGCTATAGGCATTGTAGCTATATTAATAATAAAGTTATTAATATAATTATAGTATTTAGTTACCTAATATCCTTAACTTAAAATTATTCTTATAATAGATATATAAGCCTATATCTTAAGAAGTATTTTTAATATTAAGTTAAAAAGCTATAATAAGTAACTAGGCCTTTTTATTTTTTAGTAAATATATTTTAGTTCTTTTTATATATTAAGTATAATTATTAAATAGGCTAAAAAGCTTATTTTAAGTAATTATATAATATAGCTAATATATTACCTAAACTAATTTAATAAGAGTATTATTTTAAGTTAATAGAAACCGCTACTGGTACTTACAGCACGCACCTTACACGTCTCTTCCTTCTTAGCAGTAATGCTAATTATTTCGGTAGACTTCTGGTTTAGGGACAGAGGTGATTGGATTGACTGGCGTTATTAGCCCCGTTGTTGAAAAATCAAAGCGGAAAATGACCGCGTCATACCATTGCTCCCTGTCCTATTGGCATTATTGATATTGGTATAAGTGGTATCAGTTGTATCTGACAGCATCAAAATCTTGCCAATAATCTTGCTAGTAAACAGAGACAAAAATCCACGTCTTAGTCCTTCAATATTTCGGTAATTTTTGTCAGCACGTCACTTCTGCCGACGGGGGTAAGGCTACCCTGAACAGCCGGGTATCTGCCCGGCCTTCGGTGGCGCTTTGTCACTACCGTTAGAGCTATCGGGTTGCTAACCGTCGGCAAACCAAGTCGACTAGCTTACCCGTTCCCGCTTCTTGGGTGTTAACCGATGATCCTGAGCAAGGTCGTGCAGTGTGCCCTGCCACTATGAACGAGTCATCGGCAAGGACGCTTACAAGTCCAAGAAAGACTGGGTAAATGACAGAGTAATCAACAATCCTCATTTCTTTCTTTATTCTGACTATCAATCAGGTGGCAAGCTGTCAAACACTCTCTGGAACCGGCGCGCTTCATATGCTCGGCAAGCTGATTGCCCGCTGTCGCTCATCAAAGCCAAAGATCTTGATACCCCGGCCAACATGGTCCAACCATACGCATATCTATGCATCTCTAGGCTTTGAGTGTATTTCGTTTCAGTACTACAATCCAGACACCAAGTCATTAGACTTTGAGGCCTATATGACAGCACTGAATGAGGCAGAAGCTGGCACCGTCATCATTTTACATACCTGCGCTCACAACCCTACTGGCTGTAATCCTTCAGAGGAGCAGTGGCGCCAGATCGGTCGAGCGGTCAAAGAGCGAAGACTGTTTCCCGTTTTCGACGCAGCATATCTCGGGTTCAATTATGGCTCGTATGACCGAGATGCATTTCCTATTAGGCACTTTGTGAACGACCTCGAACTAGAAGCAGCCGTTTGCGTTTTCTTCGCGAAGAATATGGGACTTTATGGTACGTGGTCCCAGCTCTATATCCTTTTATGCTTCTAGTACACTAGGTGAACGTGTCGGATGCCTTCTTCTTCATACATCCACGACTGAGGCGGCTACCAACTCGACTTCCGAGCTAGAGCGAATACAACGAGGTGAAATCTCTAACCCGCCAGCTTACGGTGCCAAGATCGTCGAAACTGTGCTGAGCAATCCAATACTCACCGAAACCTGGCATCAAGACATGACCAACATGAGCGACCGAATCACATCTATGAGAAACGCCTTATACAACAATCTGCTTGATCATGGTAAGAAGCACGTTTGGCAGTCACATGAACTCATACTGACATGACGTGCTGCAGCAACCCCGGGTCTCTGGAAGCATCTAGTTCGGCAATCAGGAATGTTTGGCTTCCTTGGTCTCTCCGCTAATGTTGTCAAAGAGTTGCGAGGTATGAGAAGCTCTATCACATTCAGTCAGATACCCACTGACCTGGCGAAAGAAACATACCATATCTACATGGCTGATAACTCCCGAATTTCTCTGGCTGGTCTTAATGAGAACAATGTTTCGTATGTAGCTGCTTCCGTTGCTGCATGTGTTCGACGGAAGGCACAGTACTGACAGCATTCAATGATGTTATCTTGGCGATAAACCCGATCATTGCAAACAAATGTATCTTCTATGGCGCAAAATCGAATCTTTTCCACTGTCAAGGGATCGGATACAAATAGGAGGATTGAAGCAGAAAAGCAGGCAGCTTAATAAGACAATCAGAAACGAAAGGACAAAGATCTGCTTTGTTGAGAGTCAAGAGTATTGGTTGTGCGTGTAACAATTTCAGCCCATATGTGGTCATCTCATGCATTGTAAGTGTCTATCAAACACATGTTCATCGTTACTTTTCCTAATCCCACCCTAAATCTTGAGGGCGAGACCACTTAGCTACGCCCTGTTCACATTTCACTGGTCATGACCCTAGTCGACTTCTGGTCAAGATGAATACCCTGCAAAGTCCAGAACGTCTAATCCAGTGAGGCCCATGAGAAAGTTTTGGTCGTCATGATATAGCGTCGAGAGATGGTCGTTTCCCGCTATCTCCAAACCTGACGCTCCGATGGGCAGTGCTATCGATGGTCTCGCCGCAGACGAAGCCTCAACCCCTGTATGCGCCTCCTCACTCCAGGTCTCACCAAGGCTTAGCGACACTGGCCATATCGACGGGGTTCCTCCTACTGGTATGTTCCCAGAAGTCGTCTCCATTGCCGACACCGAGTCTCCTTGATTCTGCGCCGCAAGCCACTCTGCCCAGTGGTTATATGCTGACGGCGATGTTGCCTCTTCTCTTTCTTGTGTATTTCTGAAAGTGCCTGACGCGCGCAGTTTTCGAGCTGAGTCTTCAGATATGGACTGCAGTGTTTCTACGAACTTGACGCCTATTGCGGCTGCTGGGTTCCCATCTGCCATCTGCCGTAGACATTGGAGACCAAAGTTTACTCTGGTAACGTGAGTGGAGTCACGATGTACAATGCCTGAGATGAGAGTAATTATAGTTGCAATGCTACAACCCTGGAAGTCGGTGAAAGAGAACCGAGCCGAGTTACCAGATTGAACCAGTTTCTCGAATAACTGCAGTAGCCTTTTAGCTGCTCTAGTGCAGGAAGCAGCCAGATTCTCGGTAGTCTGGTCAATTGGACGGGGTTGAGATCCTGGGCTCAGGTGACGTTGAAGATTGGCTCTTACTCTCATGATCAAGGAGGCCTTACCAATGACGATCCAAGCGTAGTAATAGTTGAGGTAGAGATGGAAAATGGCTCGGTATCTCGAATCACGTGGATCGGTATCCTCCAAATCGAATTCTTCCGGTAAAGACCTTTTCCAGTTCCTTAGCTCAGCCTGGATTTTATTTGAATCAGCTGGCGCTGAGGAAGCTGTAAGCCAGCTACTGCTAAAGGTTAGCTATGAATTTGTCCGTAGGGGCCACTTACGTTGAATCTGAGTAGCCATCGAGGATCAGCATTAGGCGCGCATAGGCTATCTGGAGCTCGAGATTTTCGAATTTCTGGTCCATGTCGAGAGCAGGCATCGGGGAAGGCAAGGGTATATCGATGATGGTTGCGGGGACAGACCGGGGACGATTCAGCTTCAAGGTTGTGCAGCTGTACAATTATTAGACAAGAGTGTCATTTGTAGTCACATCCTCTGGTTTTACTGACCGCTCGAGGGAGTATATTGACCACCAAAGTCGGCACCGAATCTCTTTTTCCCGGTCATCAACCGTCTGATCATCTGGACTCTGATGCAGATCAAAAGCCAATGCCTTTCGCAAGGCCATTCCCATATAGACATAGGATGAACCAGCAGCATTTAGAGGCATGAGATATACCCCAAGAAGAAAGCATGCCTGAATGGCTTTTAAGTCAGTCCTTTCGATCACATCGGGCATCAAAAGTTTAGCTTGTTTGAAAAAGACCCGGCCAAGATCACTGTCATCCCCATTAGGCAACGGAGAGTCGATCGGCCTTTCGAGAGGTGTCCAATTACTTCCTAGAGCGAACAGCCCAAGAGCTAGGCAGATAAAGCTTGGATCGGTTCGAAGTGGTGACGTGCTGTTTGTATAGAATTGGGCAATCTCATCCATAATCTGAGCTTGGTCAAAGTAAAAGAAAATATCAACACCATGTCTGATACACACGGACACCAAAAAGTCGGCCACGGGTCGTGGGGGGAAAGAATCAACCACGGACTTGAAGCGTGCATAGTCGCTATCTGAGAGGCGGTTGTTGTGAGCGGTTTGCTAGAGATGTCAGCAAGTGATTATACAACCGAATACTTGTACAAACCGCTTGCGTAACGACGACTTCTTGGTCTTCAGGACGGGGTACAGAGTCTACGAAGAAAGCTTGCTTCAACCTGGAAAGAAAACGAGGCCAAAGTATACTCTCAGTCGGGTCTAGGTTGGTAAGCAAGTACTACCTGCACAGACGGGAATATAACGTACGATTATCGATAGCAATGTTTTCCTCGGGTCCTTCCAAGACTTGATTCTGAGAGACAACGGGTCGAGGCGTTGAAGTCTCGCCATCCGATGAAGGAACCCTCTCCCTGCATTACGTCAATAAGCCTTGCGTCACGTGTGAAGCCGATGACATGAAGCACATACTTCTCGAAGTGACAGCTAAGGTTGCTGGCCTGACATCGCTGGCATGAGCCTGGTCGTGTTTCAATGCATTTGCTCTTTCTTGCTTTACACCGATCGCATCTAGGGTAAAGGTCAGAAGCACTCTCTTATGAATAATTGGGCTCCTGGTCAGGAGCGTACGCTCTGGCAGCGCGCCTCCGTCTGCTGTCTGCAACGCGACGACGCCGGCGGTCGCGATTTTGAGATTGTTGGTCCATGCGGTATTAGCAGATTGTGTTTACTCGTAATCGCAAGCGAGGTCCGTGTTAGTGCGTCGGTAAGTTTATCTAATGACGATACAACTTTATGAGATGGAGCGTGGAGTTGATTTGGGTTAGTGGCCCAGATTCACTAAGCGATTGTATGCTAGAGGTTCGGATAAATCACGTCCGTGATCCCGGCACTATGCCGACATCTGGACCTAATCTGAAACTGGAAAACAGTGACTTAGACTTGTTTCTTAAAACATCACTTTGAGTGCCCCCGTAAGCCTTCGATTACAGGTGGTAGAGGGATGATCTTTCAACAAGAGCCCTGACCAAGGTCCCGTCCAAGGATAACAGCACCATGGCTTCCAGAATTGCTTGGTTCACTTTCAGAAATCGTAGGCGGTACGACGCTCTCTCGTCACCTTGCGAAGTTGCCCTCTCAAAGTATATCTGTTAGCAAGTAGTGGTGTTTTTTCAAGGACGCTGGAGGCATTTGCCGGTGGTGTCTGCTATCAATCACTCACAGTGCAGCTGGCATCAGCAATATCTGAGGATAGTGCTATACCTGGTTCCCTGATTCAAATACGGGCTTGGCAGGTGTGAGCAAGTTGGATTGTGCATTTATATACAAGATGTTGCTAGGAATAGAAGATTGATGAGAAATGAGTCGACATCTAACCTAAATCTTGTGGCTCCTCATTGGGTCTAACCCTACCAAGCCAATGGTATGCGCTTACTTGCTTGGGATTGTGTACCAATAGCAAAACTACGCTGGTCCCTGTTCCATAAGTGACTTTTCCATTCTCACAAGCGACTCCAGCGCACTGATTTCTCCGTCGCTTAACATCTGCATATTCACGTTTGGCAGTGGACTTCTAACTCTTCCATTAACATAACCGAACCACTTCTCACAAGCTGTCTTCACTCCAGAGATGCCAAACTTCAGAAGCGCCCAATCAGCCTTGGACAACTCAGCCTGTATTCTCTTTGCCTTCTCAAGATCACCGGCCGTATAAAGCCGAACGACCTCGCCATGCACTCTGGGAACCACGTTTGCCAACGCTGAGATAACGCCGTGAGATCCGGCCACGAGACCCGGTAGCAAGAAGTCGGCTTTTCCAGCAAAGGCAGCGAATCTTGATCGTTCCACCGAAGCAGAGATACGCTGCAGCTTGCCCACGTTGCCGCATGTAAGCTTGACACCCACGATGTTAGGTGACTCGTTGGCTAGCTCGAGAATAAGATCCGAGTCAACGTCGATACCGCTGGTGACTCTGGGAAAGTTGTATATGAGTACCGGAAGTGGAGATTTAGAAGCGACCTGGAAGGACGTTAGCGCATATAATGCTATTGAGCGGGGGAGGCTACTCGTACGCCGATATAGAAGGCTTTGATGACGTGCTTGTTCATGGCCGCGCTCCAGTAACTCGGAGGCAGCACGAGAGCAAAGTCAGCACCCGCATCGGAAGCAGCTTGGATGTGACGTGTCGTCTTCAGAACGCTGTTTGCGCTGCATCCCGCGATGATCACAGCATCGCTGTTCAACTTGGACACCAAGCCACGAATATGTCGGATAACTTGAGCTCGTTCATCAGACAATAGGTGGGTAGCTTCTCCGTTGCTGCCATGCACAACAAGTCCTTGCACTCCAGCCTGGAGCAGTCTGCTAACATGCTGTGTTATGGCGTCGTAATTGATACTTTCATCGTCGTTGAAGAACGTAACGACGGGGGTGTAGACTCCAAAGGGTGGAGTTATTGCTGCAGAGCCCATGGTGGTTTTACGAGTGTGTTGTTTTCGTTTTATCAGCATGTAAAAGGCTACATCGCGGCATTGAAGCGATAGTTAACTTTAATACGTTTTGTCACCAACATATTCGAAGGGGGCGGCTATCTGCCATTGTCGGCATTTTAGCCGGGTCGGGATCTTGACATGCCGCTTTGGACCCACTCGGCTATGGCCCGAGTCCCAGCAGAGATTATGTAGTAGATATTCCGTCCTCACCGGACGTATCTCGTGGGCCTATACAGTGGTGACCTGAGCAGCCGAAGCCAATGCGAAGTCGGGCCTGTCATTTCCAGAAGTCATAATGGAGGACTTACACAAGGTAGCCGCGTAATTTCCAACGGCCAGCTAAGTTGAGTGATTTTGTATACATTAATTTATAAATCAAATAATAAGTGGTTTTTGAATGAAATATAAGTTTAGCTATTTCCTAAGGATAGGTTGTAATGACTAAAGTAAACTCTCTTTATAAATCTTTAAACTAGTAGATAATAAATTCCTGTTTAAACATTGTTTTCACTAGGCGTCTTGTCATCCTTATCTCATGCAATCTCTGCCTCGATCAACATCTCATACTGTTGAGGATCTGGCCAAAACTTGACAATCTTGAAACCAGCCCCCGTCAGTAACTCCTCCCACTGACCCTTGGTTCGCTCAGACGCGGAAAGAAGAGCCATCATCTGAACGTCCATGGTAGTCTGACTAATACTAGCTCCAGTTGGCGGTAACACGATATCATAGACGAACAGCTTAGAGTAACCCTTTGTCATAGCGTCCTTGGTATTTCGAAGGAGCTGAGTTGCCTCGGCGTCGGGCCAGTCGTGAAGAACAGCGTGCATAAAGTATGCCCGGGCTCCTAGCTTCAATCAGTACTTGAGCTTCCATCTAATTAGAATGCAGAGACTTACCCTTTACAGGCTGAGGCTTGAAGAAATCATGAACCATAGCGGTGATCTTCTCATCAACGTCCGCTCGCTCAATAATCTCCGGTAGATCCTGCAATACCAAAGCCCCATTTGGCACATCCGGTCTGGCCTTGAGAACCTGTGAGATATCAATACCAGTATTGCCACCAACATCCACAACAAGTGGTTTGCCGAGATCAGCACCCTTTATCAGCTTGCTAGGATCGTAAATCTTAGTCCAGGGCGTCTTCCAAGACGTCCATGCCTCCATATGACCAATGAAAGCTTCATAGTACTCCGGACTCTCCTGAAGACGGCCGAAGAAGTTGAGGCCATCGGGATCGCTGCCAGCATAATTGTTATCCTCTGCTGCCGTGGGGACTTTGTAGCCTATTTTGGCGAGGTATTTGGGGAGATTCTGGCCGGCTGAGATGTACTGGTAGGTTCTAGATTCCATTAGTTGCCGTTAGCTGCCGTGTTAGCTTTATGGCTGGGAGACTTACGCTGCTTCGAGCGACGCTCGGACTTTGGTACTTTCATCACCAATGGCATACGAGAACGGCGTAGGCTTGAAGGTATCCACGTCTGTTTCCTCAACCACATAAAACGCAGCCAAGAGACGGAAAAGACGTCCTAAATAAAGGTAAGCTTGAACTAACATGGCAGGAATATGACAGCTCACTCAACAAGTCCGGCTCAACATCCCTCCCAGTCAACTTTACCAACTCATCAATCGTCTTCTCCCCTCCACCTTCTTTAGTCCAAGCCTTCCAGATTCCCAAATCAATCGCGGTCTGCAGCGCCGCAAAAACAGCAGGATGCTCAAAGCAAAACCCCCATGCTCGTTCATAGGGTGTCTCGACTCTTGCCAGTAAACGACGCGCAGCTGCACGGACACGAAGACGCTCGACTTCATCGTCGCCGAATTGACTAGGGTTCACAGCATCGAGAGTGGCGATGAAGTCGTTTGTTGAAGAACCAGCTGAGCACATTGTGAGAAGTCACGTTAAAAGTCTGTGTATGATTCGGAGTGGAGTCGAAAAATAAAAGATACAAGGAATTGTGAATGATAATGGGACAGGCCGCTTGTATAAATAAGTTCATGATTCACAATAGAATGACTTCACCCAGACTAGTGACGCGGGAGAACCCTGCTGCCCCTTACTAGGCTGATGGGTTGATGCGGAGGGACGCGCTATCGCGTCGTAAATTAGTCCAATACTGGCTTTAGTATAAGTTAGCTTGTAGTATTCGTAGATAGCAGACCTATTGGTACATTGAAAGGGCACGTGTTATCTTGGTTTGATCAGGACTAAAGGGCTACCCCTCCGCCCTCAAGGGATACAGGGAGTTTGTATGTGACAGATTACCTACAGATATCGACTGCTAAATGGTTCAAGAGAAGGTGAACGCTGGACTGATAAGTGCTGTCGCTACAGTATTCATAGTATTGCCATACTATTCTCTTCGTGATAATGCACTAGATATCGCTAGGATGGCTCATGTGAGGTAGGCATTAGTAACTTCCATGCTGCCACTTCACAAACATGAGTATGAAATGCTCCTCATAATAGTATGTCCATCGATGGTGAACGGGCTGCTGCCCTATCCCCTGCTGGCTCTCCATACAACAGGGTCGCTTAGCTAGTTCATGCTAGGATGTGTTTCTTCGGGTAATTGTTCCTATCATAATCCCACTACAAAGAGACCCGAAGTCTTGATCCTTAGCTCGCCCTTGAGGGTGCTATAGATAAGCTGTTGCTAAAGCATGATTGACGAGGAATATGTGATGGGCTTGGAGCAAAAGGGTATGCAAGATCCGATCGCTTTATGGACCCCCGTAGTAAGCAAGCCTATGATTATTAATCAATCCTTTTGCACCGTTAAGTTAACGACGGTTGATCTGTCATGGCCCGACGAAATGGCGCGGTTCATAAATGTAACGCTGAGCCACGATCATCCTATCCGACGTTTCATAGTATTAGTGAGTCTACCGTAACCTCGCCTGAATTTTCGTCTCAAGTTGTCCCGAAGAAGCCCAGATGATCTTTAATGGACGTCTGGCATCGGAGCTGCTTGAAAAGGTTTCTAGGGGCGAAAGCGGGCGACGTTGCTCTGGCTGTTTTGTTTCTACTAGCGGAGTTCCTTCGGGTGTCGTTGTCAGATATCACTTGCATTTGGTTGACAATGAGGCGAATGGTGAATGTGGAGAAATATCGTGCCCGGTCGGAGGAGAAAAAGCAAAGAGAACCGTTGGATAAGGGAGAGGAGATGGTTTATTGTCTCGGAAAAGCCTACGGGAGCGAGGCATGTGAGGAGAATTACAAGCTAACTGCAGAATTGACTGCCAGACATTATCTTATCCCTTCGATTGTATCTAGTTAAGTGTGTTCCTGCAGTTGTCCAGGTTTTCGGGTTCTGCTACAAAGTTGGCTCCCCCTGTGAAAGCTCCAAGGGTATCTTGAGGTCTATCATATATAGTATCCAGGAGAAAAGAGATAACAAGCCCGCATTAACCAACAGTCACCCCATGTTTGCCTTATATCCAGGTTATAGCCAACACAACCCACCTCCGTTATATAACCACTTAAACAATTTTGTCTCTCGCGTGCCATACAGAATATGTCGCTACCAAGGGTTTTTGCTTAGATCTCGTCAGAACAAAGGATAGTTAACAATCGTCCTTAATAATGCATTGGAACGCGCTAACAGAGTTATCCTTCACTCCTTTATTTTTCCCGGGGACTCAGCTATTGCAAACGTGTGATCAGGGGCAATGGCCAGTCTTGCTGGAGCCAATAAGGTCTCAGACTCAAGCTAATGGCGCGAGCTACTCCATTATGTTTTATTTATCCTCCTTTCGAAGATAGCCTGCTTAGCATTTTTCGTTGCTATAATCATGACGAGTTACTATGGAGGCCCAGGCCCGATGCCGAACGCAGTACTATGGGTTCAAGTCATTATCTTTGCAATCTTCGTTACATTGAGACTATACACGTGGTCTCAGATTCTACACTCTGTCGGGGCAGATGACTATCTCGTTACGTTGCGCTGGTACGACGTTCACCAGACCCCATCCCTATACTAACAGCCTGCAGGTCTTCCAGATCATTTACTCTGCCTCATAACAGCCAGTACAAAATACGGCCCCGGTCGCAAGTTCGTAGACATTGGAAATCCAGATACACACTTCCAAGTCGTCGAGCTGGAGACACACAGCCAAGTAGCCGGGTTGATGGTAATCGTCCTAGGAAAGTGCGCCGTGGGTATCTTTTTGCTATGCATCGTACGGAACAATTTCCAGAAAGCATTCATCTGGACATTTCTCACCTGGACAGTATTTATCACGCTGTTTTCTATTATCATTGTCGTCGTACAGTGTGACCCTGTTCAGAGGACTTGGGATCGACGGGTGCCGGGACGTGTTGGATTGACTCTTCCAAGGTTGGCTTGACTGTGGGATGTAAGGTACTTCTATATGAGTACTCGTAGTGTGCTAATATTTCCAGCTTGGCTCGTTATTGCGGAATTTTGTTTCGCGATTCTTCCGTGGTTTGTCATCTGGGAGCTCAACATGAAGCGTAAAGAGAAGATCACAGTCGCTTGCGGTCTAAGTCTCAGTATCTTGTAAGCCATTATTCTGACCGATGCTGGATCTTTTCGATTGATATTATTAGTGCTGGTATCTGCGGTATCGTTCATACAGTCGCTCTCAACGGATTGGCCGCCAATAAATACATCTGTATGTCCCTCCAGCCCCCACCAATTATTCATTTACTCACCGTTTCAGTCAACACCGTCGACATGCTCATCGGGTCCACGACCGAAAACAACAAAATAATAATATACTCCTCAATCCCCATCCTCCACCCTATCTATATACGCTTCAGATATAGCAGTCAAGGCGACAGCCCAAGCACTATAAGCTCCTACGAACTCCCCATATATAGTACTCACAGCCGCCAGAAATATAGTGATAGTTCAATCCCCGGCAAAGAAACAATTAGAAGTAGCAGACCGTTAGACAGAACTGTGATTGCATATAATGCAAATGCGAGCATTAAAAGTATATTTCGCAATACAAAGACTCACAAGAAGATCCATAGGATCAGAAGAACAGATTCAGTGTCAATAATGGAAAACTAGATAATATAATAGAGCAAGAGGGTCAAGGATCGGAAGTGTTTATTACTTAGAGACAGGTCTAAAGAACCGGGACATGAAAAGCTTAATGTGGCCTGGTTCCAGTTAACGCGTAAAATGGATTACCCTGGTCCGGATTCTACCAAGTTGTATAAGTTGTAAGAATATAGGGTGGTGGCGCAGGTTTGCCTGGGCCACTTTGGTAAGAACTATCAATTTAACCTCAGTTTATATAAAGCTTTGGGTTATTACCCATAGATATATAAATAAATTATACTTCTCTATCCTACTAACAGCCGTTCCAGATACATGATATTATCGGCATTCAAAATCGCTTGGCCTATATCGGACTTTTATATATATTTGCCAAAGGTCCGACTTAGGTTGGTGGATAAATCTACAGGGTATGCCTACTGCTAGAATTGGTTTTAAAAAAATACCCCGAAATACTCCGTACAAAATTTCTCAGATCAGTTCGGGATTATTTGTAAAGTTTAACAAATGAAGCCTCGAAGCCCAAGCACTTTATTTGACTCAGTCTCAACCTTTGTGGATAAAACTTTGTTCTGCCGTCCCATGTAATATTAGGGAATGGCACGGTATTATGCGTTATTTACGACGGGCGCTAACACGGCTCGGCAGAAGATCATCAGTCGTGACTGTTGAGAGCTAAAAGCTTGAATACGAACCGCCACAAGAAAGTTAATTGAGGACGCTCAATTGACTTTTGGCAACTGATAAGTGTTGACTAACAATGAGCCATAAAATGAGGCTATAGCGAAAGCAGTAATCAAGCGGTCAGCACGTGGCGCGATCAGCCAAACTCAGAGTCACGCAAAGGAAAAGGAGGGAGGCTGGGCCCTTGAAACCAGTCTCATTAACCTTATCGTTATCGTTGAACAAAGCATCACGTCGCACCGGAACGGCTCATCACATCCGATCGTGCCACGAAGAACACGAAGAAGCCGAGGCGTCCGAGGGAGCGCTAGAAACAAGCGGTATTGGTTCGAGAAGTTCTGTCGAAATCTCAGCCACCTCGGGAAGGTTATCCCCAAAAGTGTCGTCTGACCGCGAGGCGTTCTTAGTTCGTGCTTGTCAGACTCGCGTGTGGCTTGCATGCGGAGGAATGCAAATGGCTTGCTTATCACGATAACAACGAACTGAATTGCGTAGTTTGAACGGAGTACTCTTCCTGCAGATCGGATGCGTCTCGTGTCTAACCGAGACAAAGATCCCCGATTGTTGAACCAATTGTTTCAATTATAGAGATAAGGTCTCCACGTAAGATTGCAAGGATATTTTGTCAACCCCAATACCCCCCGTCCGCCGCCGTCCTTTTGTAGCGTGAGAAAATGGCGATGACGATTAGAAAGGGCCTAGCAAGTGAACAAGCGACAAGCTACAGGATAAGGGAGAATGAGGGGTAGAACTGCCGTTAAGCCTGAAGGAAATCAAGATCGGCGCCCCCAAAAGATCCCTGCGCTTTTGGAGAAGAGAGCTCGCCAGGATAGGAAGGTCTGTGAGGCGGAACTTTTGCTCTCCACACTTGTACCGAGTGAGGCAGTTCCCGATACAACATGGATGTGCTGCTGTATGTACGATGCCGTTCTTACCGGTCAATCTGTACATACATTTGGGCTTTGCAGCGATTATCCTTGACATGGTGCAAGTGCCGTGTTTCCGTGCTGTGACATCAGATTACCCATTACGCAGGATCAATTTGGTGATCAATGCTATGTCTGTCCAGCCCATATACATTCAGGCTGCAGCTATAAGAACCTCCCCCGCCATGATCAATTGATCGTCTCTGCACGACCAAACCTGCCTCTCCAAAATGCGGTTCAGTCTGATCAGTCTTCTGGCTTTGGGGACCGTGTCCCATGCCTTCAACCAGGGCGCCATCAACGCCTTCAATCGTGTGCATCCTCGCCGATACGATGAGAGGCGCGCTGCTGCGCCGGAGCAGCCTTCTTTTGAGAAGCGATCCAAGAGCAAGTTCCTGAACAAGAATTCCGAGAAGTTTGTTGTGAATGGTACTGCTATTCCTGAAGTCAAGTTCGACGTTGGAGAGTCTTATGCTGGACTCCTCCCAATTTCTCAGGATCCCAAAGAGGAGCGCAAGCTGTACTTTTGGTTCTTCCCTAGCACCAACCCAAAGGCTAAGAGAGACGAGGTTGTCATTTGGTACGTTTTGGTCCAATTGGTAGATTGTTGAGCACTGCTGACTTTTCTAAGGTTGAACGGTGGCCCCGGTTGCAGTTCGCTTAGTGGTCTCCTCACCGAGAACGGTCCTTTCCTCTGGCAAGAGGGAACTCTCGCTCCCGTGCCCAACAGCTACAGCTGGACCAACCTGTAAGTGGATCAATTGACTTTGACTGTGGCTTGACTAACAGTACTAGCACAAACGTTATCTGGATCGAACAGCCCGTGGGTGTAGGCTACAGCCAAGGCAAGCCCAACATCACCAACGAAGTAGAGCTCGGCAAGCAGTTCATCGGCTTCTGGAAGAACTTTATCAACACCTTTGAGCTCAAGGGCGCCACCACCTACATCACTGGCGAGTCCTATGCAGGCTACTACGTCCCCTACATCGCCGACGCTTTCATCACGGCCAACGATGACGATTACTACAAGCTCGGCGGCGTGGCTATCAACGATCCCATCATCGGTGACGGTACTCTTCAGCAGCAGGCTGTCATCTACCCGTACATCGAGTCTTGGGCGAACCTGTTCTATCTTAACCAGACGTACATGAACGCTCTACGATGGACGCATCAGCACTGCGGGTATGAGAAGTATCTCAAGAAGTACGGAACTTTCCCTCCGCCTGCGGAGAAGTTCCCCGTTCTGCCCGATCCGTACGCCGATACGAATCCCAAGAGCAACTACACTTGTGATATCTTTGACTGGGCTTACTCCGCTGCACTTGATTCGAACCCTTGCTTCAATATCTATCACATCACCGATACCTGCCCCCATCCTTACAGCCAGCTCGGTATTGTCAACCAGGTAAGTTCATCTCTACCGTTTCTGTATAACCAGTACTAATAAGTTCAGGGCGACTATTCTCCTCCCGGTGCCCAGGTCTACTTCAACCGCACAGACGTGAAGAAGGCCTTGAACGCCCCCACCGACGTGACTTGGTATCAATGCACTCCCAACAATGTCTTCGGCTTTGGCAACCCCAAATCCAGCCGCAGCGACACTTCTCTCGCCCCTGCTCAAACCGACGTTCTCAAGCGCGTCATCGAGCACACCAACAACACCATCATCGGAGTCGGTCGTCTCGACTTTCTCCTCCCTCCCAACGGAACCCTTTTCGCCATTCAGAACGCCACTTGGAACGGCAAGAAGGGCTTCCAGAAGTATCCCCAAGACAAGCAGTTCTACGTGCCCTTCCACATTGATTACAATGGCGGAAGACTCAGTGAGGAGGGTACTGTTGGACAGTGGGGTGAGGAGCGCGGTCTGACGTGGTATGAGGTTCAGCTTGCAGGCCACGAACTTCCAGGATATGCTGCTGGTTCGGGTTACCGCGTTCTTGAAAAGTTGCTGGGAAGAATCAAGAATCTCGGAACGATCGAGAACTTTACTACGCAGAAGGGCAACCTTCAGGGAAACCCTCATGAGCGCGACTTCACCGTTGTAAACCCTCTGGGTCTTCCTTGGGGTCATGGATTCACCCACGCTTAGGTGTATATCTGCGGATAATTCTTGACTTGATAGCAAACTTACCAATTTATTGATTGAGCACACCTTTTGAGCATAAAAAGTGATGTCTTCGACGTATAGTAATCAATGATGTTTTTCGTCCGCGCCAGTGATAAGAGTGAGGGGATTCCCAAATCACGTGATGAACTCAATTTCATACGACCCTTCATCGCGCACTTTTTAACCTCGATTTGACCCTTCCATAACTTATCAGGGTCCTCAACTGAGCCTCAAAATTGCAGGCTTGGCCAAATCCTCCATCAACATGCATCCAACGCCGCTGTGGGGCACATACCAGCAGTACAAAGCAGACACCGACTCAGTCGCATCATGGCTCGCTTCGACTGCCAAAGCGTGCGGTTACCCAGCTGATCTACTCACCTCCACCGCCGTGCAGTCATCTTAGCCGAAAGGAGGAGGTCGCCTGAAGGGAAAGGCGAGAAACGATGCCAAGAATCAAAATGCCAGCACTGAGTACAGCTCCAGTGGAAGTAACTCAGCCCAAATAAATCATGCAATCAAGGACTTTATCCCGTTTGGCAGAGTACATCTTTGCCTCGTCAAAATCACTCATCTCAGTGCCCAAGTTTCTCGCAGAGACTATCGACCGCGTTATCTACATGCGCTCCAGATTCGGAGCTCAACTAGAAGAACATGGAGCTGAGATAAAAGATGAATCTGACGCAACGCATAACTACTTCATCGGCGTCCTCGAGAGTGTCAGAGCTGTTATCCGCCCATGAATGCCCGCCGACACGCCATCATACCAGTCAATTGAAGACTTGACCAACCGCTTCAGCGATCTCAACGTCTACGAACCATCACAAGAATTCCTCGATGCTCCAGATATCGTCCGTCCTCAGAAGGCTCAAGACGATGAAAACACCTACGAAGCTGAACCGCAAAACACCCTTGAAGATGCTATGATAGCCTACGCTGTGATGCTCGATGATCTCACGCACATTCGGTCTCACATCAAGGCTCTCTGGGAGAACTACAAAGATGGCTTCTATGACCTCGCGACCGCGGCTCTTGTCACAAACACGGGCATCGACCTCGCGCGGAATCTCATGGAGCCTATTCTTCCCATCTTTGAACCTCATGGTGGTGCTTGCGCTGTTTCGGAAAAGTTCTCTATCGCCTTTGCTATGATGAAGGGCTTTTCTATGATGGAGGTAAAGGCGTGGGGTCCCAAGGGCGGGAGTGAGAAAATGTATGATATTGCGGATGATACATTCCTCAACGCCAATATTCTTCTCAAAGCTTTGGTTGCTCTTCTAGGACCAAGCAATATTCCGATCTATAAAGAGGGAACGTTTGGGACGTATGATCCCAACAGCGATCGATCAAGGAAGAATGGCCATCAGAAATTCAACGAAGATCAGATTGTTCTCTTTGAATACTTCACTGAAGCGGTAACTCTCGCAAGAGCTGTCCCGAATTATCCTGTGGAAGATGAATTCATCCGCGGAATCCGGGAACTCGACAAAACTGACAAGACCCCCTTCTACTTGGTCTTTGCCACTCAAATCCTTCTCGATGTCCACCATATTCTCAGAGCGGATACAGCTTCGGTCTTTGAGACGCTGAGTTCTCAGACCAGTGCCATGCGCAATGATCTGAACCTACATATCAAACATCACCAGAACCTAAAGAGTGAAACGTGGCCCGCCTCGAATGAGCGTATGCTGAAGGAACTGGAACAGTCTATCGCCTGGATCGGTAAAGACCCTGTCTTTCTTGCCAAGAAGAGGGTTGGTCAGAAAGGTGGCGCACAAGTCACGGATGATCAGATGTATCGGATTCATTTCCTGTCGCCGATTCTCAGTGGACTTCTTCTCTTTCACTTCCGCGCTGGGATGCATGAGATCGGCATTGCAGTGCTGAATGCTTGGGGATCTGTTACGTATCCCGCGCATTTGTACAATGCGCTCCAACAGGAGGGACTGCTAACTAATAGTTGGCAAGACATGGATGTGGTCCGGAGCTTACTCGGCGATTCCAACTTCTTTGTTGGAAGTCCACCCAAGAACAAAGATGAGTATCTAAGCAGATTTCTTCTTCAGATGGGATACTCGGCTTCAGCCATAACAACCCACAAGGGTCGTCTTCTGCGTCAGCCTAAACGACATCAGGACATGGCTTCTCGGTCAGGTCCCCGCGGTATAGAAGATGGCGTGCCTGTGTCGCGCATGTTCTTCGAGAGATATCTCCGAAAGTCTGGACAAGTCGATCTTACACCCGAAAACGTTGACTCCATAATTTCTCGAAGCAACTACCTCGAAGACAATTCCGAAGATGAGCTCGCTTTCGTTAAAGCAGACGATGCATCAGATCTCGAGAAACAGAAACAAAAACAGAAGAAAAAGGCAACAGACGGCGGTAAACTCAAAGCAGATGCCCTTCTGAAGCCCCTCGCCATGGCCCTCACCGCCGAAATGTTTGATTTCTCTTTCCCCTATCTAGTTCTACACCGGTGGTCGTGGAAGTTTCTTCGCCAGATTAAAAGTGTCTGCGATCCAGTACTGCGAAGGCTTCATGGGCCGGCTTATCTTGATCAGGAGAAACAGCTCCCGTTTACAGTGGGATACATACTCATGACATTTGCGGAGGATCCAGATGGTGATGGCAAGGAACTTATGAGAATTGCAGCGGGGGAGTTTAATGGGTTCGCTTGCCAGAAGGTCATTGGGAATGTGACGATTACAGCGGCGGGGAAGATGTATGGGCTGGAGTTTGAGGATGATGATGATGATAGTGATTCGTTTGAGCTGCCGGATCTTGAGTAGGGTCACGATGTATCTTTAGCGCAATTACTATGAAGAGAATGTGTAATATCGTAAAATGATCATTTTTTGAACGATTAAGATGTAGACTATGGTATGGAGACTCATTGCCGGGTGGCCCCCTTTCAACTCTCACAGGCTCATAAATCTGCTAAGTTTGGCTGTAGCAATTGGTTAGTCATTATGGTATAATGTCTAAGTTGTTAGCTAGATGTGTTATTTACAGTTGCGGCTTGTGGCTGAGAGCTTAAATCAGCAGACAGAACTTAGTTAGTTTCATAAATCTGCCATGTGCTCTCGTGTACCCATTGGCCACAGATAGCATAAAGTACAAATAGTAGACTATCGAGGGAGCATATACCTTTTACGCCCGATTTATTCTACATTTCTTTAGTCATTAAGTATAAACATCACCTGTAGTCAAAGTGAGGAGGTCCCCTTATTACCTGCTAAACTCAAATTCGTACAGTCAATCTCTTAACACAACTCCTATGTCACTCGTCAGGGTCCCTAAAGATACTTCCTAGTGTAGTCTCTTCCCATCTGTGGAGTTCCATAACAGAAAGAGCTAAGAGAAGTGCGGAATCCAGGCCATCCAGCTCACCTTTCCATAGGCTCTTTCGGGCATGGATGAAAGCGAATAGAGAGTCAACCCGAGGATGCCAAGACGCGCAACCGTATGAAAAGAAGAACACCCCTATAAATGACACATCGAAAACCACAACGAGGATGACTACAAACCATTTTGGTGGATTCTTTGGAGGGTGTTTCTCGAGCAGCCTTACAATCCCTGCTGCAACTACGCTGGTAAGCGAAGCCAACAAGGCCGCCAGCGCAAACCATCTCCACAACTCTCGTACCAAATGTGACGGGAATTTCCAATTCCAAGCAGCAAGGTGTATCGCCGAGAACACCACTGCCGTGAAGTACAGGACAAAAGAAGGCAAAAGTGGCAGAAGAACCTTCTGGCATAAGGATTTTAGCGTCTGTGCATTTGTTGTTTCCTCCGCTGCCTCGGCAAATGTTGATCTTCCAGTGGGGTTTGCTGTTCCATCTGCTGTGGCTATGGGATCAGTAGGAGTTGTACTTTCTCCTGCTGACGTTGCTGCGGTTGTATCTATTCTTTTCGCGATGTAATCTTGTGCGGATACCTCAGAGGCCGGCCGGTCTGATTCACCTCGTGACATGTTAATCAGATTACCAAACATTTTCAATCCTGAATCTTTCATTCTCATATTCAAGAGTTTATCGCCTGTTTCGGTTTGGAGAAGGTCGTCTATGCTGAAAGTAAAGTCCGCCGGTAGATTATTCATTTTCTCTGGTAATCGAAGGAGTATGTGCCTTCGCTCAATGCCAAACGGTTTTTGCCACCACAGAATGTACATAGCCAGTGCACACGGAATGAAGGCCAACGTAGATAGTTCAAGCTGTGATATAGCATGGCCTTGAGCAGCCCGGGCTATACTTTGGACGACTAGCCAAGTACACTGCAGTAGAGCAAAGATCTTAGTAAATGCATCTGATTTACCTAGGTCTCTGACGTCTTCTTCCGTGATTCTTGGAACTAATCTAGATTCCTTCAGTTGGCCTAAGAAAGAGGTTAGCCGGCCCGTCCGGACTATTGCATTTAGAATAATCCATACATAACGAGGTAATGATTTCGACTTTTGATACAAATCGCCAAGGTGTAGTAGCAAATTCAATTTCTCGTGCCGGGCATACAGGTGAAATATGGCATACGATTATGCCTCCCATTTGAACATAGAATGCATGAGCCAAAGAAAAGTTTGGACTGTTTGTCGGTCAGAAAACTGCCCGGATCTTGAGTGTTATACGTACCTATTTGATGGTGGCGTCTCATTTGTTGGTGGGTTTGCTTTCTTCATATCATCTTTTGCCTGTAAGTGCTGTGTCAAGGCCATAGCAACACCATACTCCGGGGCGACAGCAATCAAAGCCATCCAGAGAAGCTTGCGTGTCCATTTCCACAACAGATCCTGCTCAGGCCGACAGGGTATTTCAATTCCTGAGCATAGCTTGATTTTGTGCCATCCAGCAATACTTTCGTTATGTCTTGGAATGTTCAAGTGAACACATTTCCATGAACAGACGATGAAAATTGTTAGGCAGCTCCAAATAATGCCCCACGTATTCCTGCGTGCATCAGGAGATACCCAGCCAATCATTTCATCGCTTGTGCCGTCGGGGGGAGTTGACATAGACTGGGTAGGCGCTGCGGCTATCCAAGCCCTGTTGAGTAGGGCAAATGATAGAAGATGGAGCAACATTCTCACCGAGAAGCAACGAAGAGGAATAAAAAAAAAGAGAATTTGAGGAGAAAAGCCCCTTCACAGGACGGCTGTTCTTTTTGAAGCAGGAAATGCTGACGCGCCAACTGTACTGAACCGCCAGCCTGCTTTTCAGCTACTCTTGGCGTCGCATTTCAGGGGACAGCTAGCAAATCAGCTACTTCGAAACAAGCCATAGACCGCTTTGAAACCTACTATCGACTTTTTGGTGCTTTCCCTTTTCACGTAATTCTACCTAAGGCCCAGTTCTCTACGCTCAAAGACATTGATAGGGCAATATAGGAGATCATCAGATCACATCCGCCACCCGGGCCACGATTGTCACTCAATGTCTCAAAATACGAGCTGACATCGATCCAGCCACATCCGAGCTGGAAAAACAAGGCACAGGCTATTTCAGTATCTTGGCAACCACTTATCACACATTTTGGAACTTCGTCATATCTTTTCGACATTTCCAGTCTAGGACTGTCATCGTTCACCACCTTAACCACTGGAAGTCGTTAACATCCTCCATCCGTTCTGCAGACAAGGCCGAGAAGCGTCTGGTGTCCAATGCGTATCATCCTGCCGGACGACGGTCACGCTGACTGTAATCTTTCCTTTCTTGTCACTCAATCTCCATAGAAAGATACTTATCTTTGGGCTATATATAGAAACCCAAATGCCGGTTATATTGAGCGGATTTCTTCACGAAGCTGAGCAACTTGAGCTCCACCTGCGCAGAACGCATAAGAACAAAAGCTGCGACTAAGAGCGTGAAGGGTTGGCCCAGCTATTAGGCCGGTGAATAAAGGCATTCTAATTCCGCTGGTTCTCAAAGATCTTCCCAGTGCATTACCAAATTTTTGCTCAGGTCGGGCTCGGGCGCCTTGACCAATCCCTCTAGCGGTACTAATTTTCCGTGGAGGGGGTGAGAGTCAGGTGAGTATCTGGTACCCGTGCGCTAAGACAGTATCAACAATAATGAAACAGACATGGAGGGGCTGATCTTGTTATAAAGCTGCCAGTAATTGAGATGAAAAGCTGAGGACTATAAAATGAATTATGAAGTTGAGCTGTAATGGGCTATCGAGGATGTTATATTTTACTGGGATATTATATTATAATTCTGATATTAATGTATAACGTTAATTTTATATTTTAAAAAGTCTAAAAATGATTTATTTAAGCATAATTTAAGTAGTATATGTTCTGTTCTTATATTTAAATATAATAAAGCTATAGTATACTGAAACTACAACTTAAGCATAGTAATATATAGAAATTACACAGCTGCTAGAAGGATGGCCAAATTAACAGAACACTAACAACGTAAGATCGGTGCCTACATAGGCGACCACATAGTGGGATTGCAAGTATCAAGTACTGGTTGAGCAAAGAGGCCCAACCTCACAGCAAAGGCGCCAAGTCAGCCCCCACCACATCAGCATGTCAACGTGGACCAATTAGATGGGAGGCCAACCACTTGAGAAATGCACCCATGTGCTTATATATAATGAAATAAAATGCAAGCCAAAAACTCATGACTGCCTGTTGATAATAGTGTAGCCCACCTCAGTCGCGTAGCTTTATACCCTCAACGGAAAAACACTCGAAAGGTTTGTTACAATGACTAAAAAAGGTGAACTAGTTCATGTGACAGGGGATACCTTCCATCGCTTTGTACTACACTCGACATTGTTACGTCTGATCGACCCTGTTCGAGGCAAACCGACCCGGAGTACACTCGATGACAACTCAGACGGCAGCTTTTTAGGTGCATGGCAGCTCCAACAAAGATTTCTAGACTCATTTGCTCTTATTTGCTCAACGTCTAGCTCAGGAGCAGAAACAGCCACGGCTGTTTGTCTGGAAATACATGATGAACAAAAAGGAAATATCCTCCGTTTGGCGCGAAATCATGGCTTGACACCTGAGGATCTAGCTGGACTACAAAGAGTGTTGAAAGTGCTGCAAGAGGTCTCCAGAAGGGGTAAGCAATCTTTTCAAATCAGATGAGCGTGGCTGACAAGGTGAGCGATGCAGAAACGCCATCACCGCAAGCCGAGACCAAGGTTCTACAACTGGTTGCTGAGCTTGACAAAGGCCGAATTTTGTCAATTACAGAGAGGATTGAGAAGCGAGGAATTCGCCAATTTCTACAAAAAGCACAGTTTGGAGTCTATGGCAGTCAACTCCAATCAGAAAAACTCAGGATCTGGCTCGAGAGTTGCCCTTTCACAGCCTCTGCCCCCCGTATCCAGAATTGGACTTGTGAGACTATCATCAAGCTCATCAATTGGGCGTCGGAAGCTCGATGGCAGTACGCTGAGCAACTCCGAACTTTACTTAAACTTGATGAATCACAAAGTCAGGCCTGGTTGGATAATCTACACAAAGTCGCTCGCTATCATTCTGCGATCAAATCCATGGTCAAGTTTGCTATGAAGGAGCCTGGCATCTTTGCTAATATTGCTATCCGACCGATCAATGCTCCTCATCAACGTCGGTTCAAACTCCCAAAAGACGAAGCTCCACTGCTTGCAATCGTTCGCACACTTATAGGAAAAGATACAAACTCGATAATGGGGAAGCTTGAAAAGCATTTGGGCACCCATGATGTTGAAGCGAGGCTGCGTAGAGCCTGTCCCCCGATGCTGACGCTTCATGCCGAGATGCAAATCGTTGTGTTTTACGAAAGCAACCCTCGGGTGACTCCCCACCTGAGGCTCATTGGGACTAGTAAAAAAGCTTGCTTTCTTTGCGACAAATATCTGCGTCATCATTCACTCAGGCTGCAGACTTCCGCTTGCCACCAAAAGATTTATCCATCGTGGATGCCACCTCCATACTACAATATCCCAGGAAATTCAACAGAACTCCCCTTCATAAATCTAAGTCGCTATATCCAGGACTTGACGAGGCAGGACCTAAAGGCAGCACTAACTGCTCTCCCCCGCCTACCAAACTATGATTCGACTGCTGGGCCTTCTCTGACCTTAACAGCAACTGTACCTACGGAACTGAGGTCACTGCAAAATACTCAAGCAAAGTCTACGGTTCAAGATGAAAGTTCCTCAGAGGGTTCTGATTGAGACGCCGTGGCGCGATCTGGGGGCGGGAGGTCCAATGAGGTGCATCGGCAACCATCCAAAACTGTCCACGTACATGCATGGTGCACTATTCCACGCCATCAACATGCGCTGGGCCGCGGTGGCAAGCGGATTTTGGCGAATTGGATGGTGGAAACCATCTTGACGAGCCAACAGTTTTTTCAAGACCAATTATTTCGCGAGACCTGTAACTAGTGTACGTAATGGACCAGGGGAATGAAAATATATTGATGCCTGATCCTGCAGGAGGCCGACCACCGCAATGTATGCCGGATTTGATGTTGCAGACCAAGGCTCCGTAAATCGTAGGTTCAAAATACGAAGCTGTCATTACTGCCGCGCATCCCAACAGAAACACTGCAACCTTAATTTGTTATCTACAAAGACCATGGAGACAGCTGAAACCAATGCGAATATTGCCGTAGGAGATCACCGAGATCTCCTAGATATCATCGACAAGCTTCGTCTGCAGGGAGTCAGTCATTATGTTGACCTGCCCGAAATTATTGTGTGTGGAGATCAGTCTGCGGGGAAGAGCTCTGTGCTCGAAGCTGTCTCCGGTAAGCAATTCCCAATCAAAGACGGTCTCTGTACGCGTTTCGCCACGGAGTTGGTTCTTCGCCGGGGCCGCAATACGAGTACCAAGGTATCCATCACGCCTGGTAAGAGCCGCTTTGGTGAAGACAGTCTACGCCTTGAGAATTGGAGACCAACCGCCAGTATCGATGAAGAGGGTCTGGGCGCCGTGACGAAGGAGGCAGAGGCTATGATGGCCATCCCAACCGGCACAGGGGAGTTCTACGAAGATACACTCCGTGTCGAGCTCAGTGGGCCGAAACAGCCACACCTAACAATGGTGGACCTCCCTGGACTCTTCAGAGGAGGGAACAAGAATCAATCTGACGCCGATATCAACATTGTCCATGATATGGTGGAGAGGTATATGGCGCGAGAACGGAGTATCATACTCACTGTCGTGTCGGCCAAGTACGACTATGTTCTGCAAGAAGTTACTCGGATGGCCAAGAAAGCCGACCCAGAAGGCCTGAGGACCATGGGCCTCATCACAAAGCCGGACACGTTGGATGTTGGCTCTCAGTCTGAACACTACTTTGTTCACCTAGCCAAAAACATCGAGGAAGAGCTCAACCTTGGTTGGCATGTTTTGAAAAACCGCAGTTACGACGAGCGTGATGCCACATTGGCAGAGAGGAACAAGAAAGAGACGGAGTTCCTTTCTCAGGGATTATGGAGTTCCATTGAGTCCTCTCACTGCGGAGTAGAGTCCTTAAAGGTCAGGTTGAGCAACGTCTTGAGAGACCAAATTCTTGATCAGCTTCCGAGCCTTGAACAGGATGTTGAAAATGGTATCCGCGACTGTGTTGAGAGGCTCAAACGTCTGGGCCCGGTAAGAGGTACCGCACAGCAGCAGCGAAGCTACCTGTTGCGTGTAAGTGAGAATTACACACTTTTGATGAGGCAGGCGGTGGATGGCACTTACACTGATCGCTTCTTCGGTGAGCGAAACGAACGTGCCAGTTTTTCCACAAGACTGAGAGCTGTGGTACGGTTGAGAATTGACGAATTTGCTGAGGAGATGCGAGTCGACGGTCAGAGTCAACACATCATTGATTCAGCGAGTGAAAGTGACGATGAAAACCCTAACAACTCCCGACCCAGAGCGTCAAGCATTTCTCGGTCTGAATTCATTAGCGATGTTGCTTGCCGTCTCAAATACTATAGAGGTCGCGAGCTTCCAGGTCTCTTTAATCCTCTGATCGTCAATGACCTCTTCGTCGAGCAATGCGCGCCTTGGAGGAGGATTGCCAAGAGACTTGCTGATGACATGCTCGACATAGTGCATGTTACGACTGAAAAGGTAGTCGAGCAAAGTGCCGCGAGCGAAGTCGCCGAAAGGGTCTTGAGACTCATTCGTAAAGAAGTAGATGGCCTAAGAATCAAAATGAGCGCCGAGATTGACACACTGCTTGTATCGGCCACGCAACATCCTATTACAAATAACCCGCAGCTCGTCGAGCACGTCCAGCAGACCCAAGAAGACCGACACAAACGCACGGTTAAATCACTGATTACTAAGATGTTTGGGACAAGCCGTTTCGACGGCTCTGACAAAAAGATTAGTATAAATCCGCTTGAACTTTTGGCACTGGCGGGACAGGGCTTCGAGCCAAACATGGAGCGTTTCGGAAGCGCCTTAGCAGTAGATTATATGAAAGCATTTTACAAGGTATGATATACCCCTGAGCCAAGATCGACTGTTTCAATAGCATTGACAGGTTTAATTTACACTTAGGTTGCAGTCAACAGGTTTATCGATGATGTGAACATCCTGGCCATAGAAAACTGCCTCATCAGCAAGCTTCCTTCACTTTTCACATCAAGCAGTGTCGCTGAGATGAGTGATGAAGAGTTATACCTGCTTGCGGCCGAAAATGAGGCATCATCCGCCGAAAGAGAATACCTAGAGCTGAAACAGGGGATTCTGGAGAAAGGATTGCAAGACCTCAAGAGCCTCTACAGACACAGAACTGTCCGCGGAGGCTATAACGACTTATTGTCCCAAGACCCTGAGAAGAAGTCGGCCATAACACGGAGCAAACCTAAAAAGGGGTCATCCGCTACAGGTAGCCCAAGGGCAGCCTCTGAGATATTTACTGAAGAAGTCCCTATCAATGGGGAACAACAACCTGAACTTCCACCAGACCATATTAAGTGGCCAGATCAAGATGGCATGAAGGACTTCTGGCCACCTCCTGCGATGAGGAAGTACGTCAAGGATACCTTGGGTGAAGAACATCGATGGGGCAACTGAACTCTGTCTGTCATACACAAGAAATTCCATTCATATACCTAAGTTATTCTGTTAGTTTACGTAGGATAGCCACTTTCAACTGCCAGACTTCGTGATGACGCCTGGACCCAGAAGGTTGTTCATTCTTCACCTGCACTATAGCCAATCCGATACATGTTTGGTCAGGTCATTCAAAGGTAGCATATAAATAATAGATCAATTCCTGGAGTATTTGTCGTGCAAGATGGTACTAGTGTCGAGCCGCTCCTTTCAGCTCCCGTACAGACTCATACATCTGCCATGTGTTTTCACGAACACGTCGGCCGTAAACAGCGCAGGGAATATATAACAAACAGACAGCGGTAGCGACGCATCCGCTGATGATGAAAAGCGTTGAGATGCCGATGGATGTCATCCAGCCAACCACGCCAAATGGGACTCCAATCGAAGGAATGTTGCGGATGAACGTCACAGAGATGAAGGCTTCTGCTGTAAGCTACTGGCCGTTAGTTACTGCCTTGCAGGGTTGGTTGGGTAGACGTACGGTTTGGTAAATGTCGATGACGATGGTGCATGAGATATCGATCATGGATGCCATCCCAAACCCAAACATGGCACCTCCAATACTCGGATAGATCCAGTGCCAACCCTGATAAAATTAGCCAACGAACACTCTCCCATTGAGAGCGAAACTCACCTTGTCAGCAGATATACCAAAAAGCACAAGTCCCCCACCCATAAGAAGTGCCGGTAACAAAAGAATATACAATCTCATCTCCGGTTCAAAGATCCCCTTATTCCTCTTCGCCAACTTGACAACAACCCAATCGCCAAGCACACCACCATAAACACTCCCCACAAAGTTGCCAACAAATGGACCTAGCGACATGAGCCCTACACCCGCTGTGTTGAAGTTATACGGCGGTGCAGAGAAGATCATGGATATAGATGATGTGAGGAGGATGAGAAAGGCGACGCAGCTAGCTACTTGAAGTGCTGAGAAGAGAACGTGCGGGAAGAGAAACATTTTGAGAGGGACGAGATAATTGCGCCAGAGAGGTTCGTCTGTGCGTGTTATAAAGCGCATTCTTTGCTTGTATGTCAGGCGAGGTGGATGAGTTTCTGAGTTGAGGTCCGAGTCTTGGATGTCTGCTTGGGATGGATCATCTTTAGAGTTCTTGAGTGTAGGCGTGCCTTGGCTTGAGGTGTTGTGTGTTTCGCCGATCGTAATTGGTATGAACTTTGTTTCTTCAAAGAAGAATATGAACAGCAGGAATAGGACGGTAAGGACGATACCAGTGGTGTAGTATGTCCACCTCCAGTCTTGAGCAGCTGCTTGAACACCCACGATACAAGGACAGACGAATTGACCGACCATGACAGCCATGATATAAAACCCATTCGCAGTACCCCTTTGATGAACAAAGAACAAGTCCGCAATCTGCCCCACGTCAGCAACCTTCATGATCGCCATACATTATCACTTACCGTGATCTCAGAAATCGTCTCATTGATACTCGCCGCCAGCCCCGACAGGAAGTTCGTAACGTACATCTCCCCCACCATCTCCATCCTCCCACTCCACCACGACACAGCAGCCATAAGTCCAGTGGATAATATGTAGCAAGGACGTGAACCGTATTTTCGAGCAAGTGGGATGAAGAGGAAACTTCCGAGAGCGAGACCAGCTGAGTTGAAGGCGACGCCGTAGTTGAGCTGGTCGTAGGTTACGTGCATGTCGACGATCATTTGTTGCCATAGAACCATTTGCATGACGATGCTGATATTGTTAGGGTTGTATGAGGATGGGGTAGAGAGGGGCGTACGCCGAGAAGAATGCTACTGTTACGGCGAGGACGAGCGTGAAGTTCCATGCTTTTCGGCGTTTGCTCCAGTTCTATAGATGTTAGTCGGCATGGTTGTAGAAGAAGGAAGAGACTGACCAGAGGATCATTGGGGTCTTGCGAGGGTGTTGGAACGAGGATAATCTCAGAGCGGCCTGTATAATACTGTAAGTACTTGTGCATAAGGCTTGATGCCGATGCAACTAACTCAGGAGACGGGAAGTCCCAGGGGGAAAGGTCAACTCGCTATCCATCTTCGCCGAGTGATCAACGAAAGTAACAAATAATAAGTGAGATACGCGTCAGATCAAGCCTGCTGTCCTCTCAGACAATCCCTCGAGGATACCCCGGATTTATAGCAATGCCCCTTATCACCCCGAAACCGGCTTCACCCCAATCCTGGAGAAATCTTTCACCAACTCGTCGGTATTTTGCGGGGTGCACCGATGCCCCTAGCATCCAAGCAGCAGGTCCACCCACTTACCAGTAACACCTCATTGGCTGCGTGTCGACTATCCTAAAACAGCCTAGTTAGAACAAACTCAGCTCAACGCCTCTCACTTTCGTCTCTTTATCAAGATCAACTTCATTATCGCCCCTTTCCAACGCTTTATCTAGTATCTCCTCTAAAATTAGTGCATTCGGCGTGTCGCGGTATGCGTCGCAGATACTTCCGCACCGACGGAGTGTTTGCACCCACGTTGGTCGTGTTTGGAGAATTGTTACTTCGAGACGGGCTGCTGTGTAGGGATACAGCATGCTGTTTGTAGCGAGGATGTGAGTGTATTCTTCACGCTTGCGAGTCTCGTACAGTGCGTCGAGGGTCGCTACTAGACGACATACCAGCATCTCGTTGGATGGCGAGCCAACTCGTGTGCGCTTTTGCCGACGACTCATTAGTATGCCTGATAGCCGGAATGCTTCCCAGAGATGAACATGTGGGATAGATCCCTCGTGGCCCTCCCAATAAGCAAAGTCCTTCTCTACATCATCATGTGCTAATCTCCCAAATATATCGAGAAGACTTCGCGGTAAGCCCGAGACACTTTCGACACCACCGACTAGTCCTGTTGAAGACGCTTTTTGGGCTGCACGTAGAAGCCCCCATATTCCAAGGGTTGGTGTATCGCGCCCGCGGACAAAAGTGGGAATATCCATTATCGCCATGGCCTCAAGCGAAAAGCGATATTCCAAATCCCCAATTCGATGCGCGTTTTTAGACTGCGGGAAGAGATGGTATACCCACATCATGTGGTTCAGATGCGCCGTCCAGGGAATTCCTTGAAATAACTACAATACGCGATTAGTACTTCCAAGTTTTGAGGGGGGTTATGGGGCTTACATGGAGAGTGCACAGGAACACACCCGCATTGACCAAACCCCCATCCAACGTCCCATCGAACCGACCTAGCTGCTCGCGAAAAAGGCGGAGACTTTGATTACACAGATCGTGGAATAATGGTGGGGGGTTCCGGGGGTTGGTGTTGTAGACGTGTGTGGCAATTAGGCCGAGATATAGTGGTTCGTTTTGGAGGGCGAGACGTTGGAGTTCAAGAGGGAATGGATCTTCTGTGGACGTGGAGTAGAAGAGAAACACGGTTTTTTGAATAACTTGCTTGTCAGTGGGTATGGATTGGGGTTGGTGAGCGGCTCACATTCTTTGAAGAGGTGTTTCTCTTGAGCACTTCTTCTTTGCAGCCACTGCGGTTCTTCAGGTTCGATTATTGGAAATCCCATTTCTAGCAGCGGATCCGATCCCAGGCTATTAGTCTCAAGTGGCAAAGCCTGGAACTGCCCAAAACCTTCAACCTCAACCTCCCGCCCCCGCTTCCTCTCATTACCAGCCCCCAGAACAGGAAGTGAAGAACCAGTAAGTTTGCCTCTTGATGCAACACCTACATCCCATTGTAACTTTAGAGCATAGCCTTCGCAGTCGAGGTTGTTCTTTTGGCATTCACGGCATGTTGGTTTTGTCTCGTCGCATTTCCGATGGCGTCTTTTGCATGTTAAACAGCCGGTTCTTGAGCGGGACATGTTGTGATGGGTGAGTTGGAGATAAGATATGGGGAGTAGGTGTTGGAGTGATAGCGGGATGGGGCGGTCTGGGGTAGCAGAAATTAGCTTGATGGTCGGGCCGAGAGGGCATCGTCATAGCCTTGGTGTAGGCTTGAGGCTGAGATAAGAGTCCATCTTGAGAGATTTTGCTTTGAAGATTCTTGTTATGATTTTGCGTAAATTGCTACAGGTCCAGTGTTGTACATCAACTCTGCTTCTACATCTCCCATCCATTCAAATCGAGAACTACTTCTTATAAACCCTCTTGCCCCCAAACCACGTCTCATCAACCTTCATCTCCAACAATCCATCCACTTCCACAACCCGCGGCAATACCATAAAATCCGCTCTAAGCCCCTTCTCCAACCTCCCCGTCCAACCCTCCGCAAATCTCGAATACGCAGCCCCATACGTCGCCCCCTTCATAGCCTGCTCCAGCGTCAACGCACTATCCCCATTCGTAACCGTCTCCCTCTCCGGCTCCAGCGCCGACTTTCTCGTCGTAGCATTATACAAATTCGGGAACGGCAGGTGTCGCGCCGTAGGTGCATCAGTCCCTATAGCGACGTTTGCATGTCCGTCGAGACACTCTTTATAAGGGAAGCAGTGTTTCCACGCAGACGGCTTGACGAGCTTTTCGTAGCCTTCTAGAATGGCCGGGTCGCTGTGCACGGGTTGCACGGAGGCGGTGATTCCGAGACTGCCGAGACGGAGGGCATCTTCGGGGGTGGCCATTTCTAGATGTTCGATGCGGTGGCGCGCAGTGGGATTATTGGTGCTTGCGATGGCGGAGATGGCTTGGGAGACTGCTACGTCGCCGATAGCATGGATGGCGCATTGCATTCCAGCTTTTGTGATCTGTGCCAGAACGCGGTTCATTGCCTCGCCAGGCCATAGAGGTTCCACCAGATCAGCTGATTCGCCGTACGGATACGACAACGCGGCTGTGCAGCCGTCGACTGTACCATCGCTTATGAGCTTGACGCCGACGATGCAGAATTCCGGTGATTTTGAAGGATGGAATTTGGTGTGCATGTCGATGGCTTCTTGAACTTTCTCATCGAGGGCCTTCTCATCTGCTTCGTATGCAAGGAACCAATGAGCTGCTATGTGAAGATTGATCCCCTTCCTCTCTCGCAACGTCTGCAAAGCTTCCCAAGCTACTGCATCCATCGCCATATCGATAACACCAGTGTATCCCTCTGCAGAATAAGCCTGAATAGCGCGTTCCAGGGCTTCAAGTTTCTCGTCCATTGAGAGTGATTGAATCAGATGGGGCCAGATAAATGCCATAACAGCCAATTCTGCTAAGAGTCCAGTTGGATTGCCATCCTCATCGCATGTAATATGCTCGGGACACGTCGCCTTGATCTCATCGATTGGGAGTTCTTTCAAAGCAGCGGTGTTGCACCATGCGGAATGAAGATCATTTGAATCGATGAAAATAGGTCGTGGGTCGATATCATCGATCATACTTGCAAGAGCAACTCCATCCGTCGCAGATTGAAGCCATCCCCTACACAGAATCCTGGGCAGGTCAGGATTGGCAGCAGCATAGTCTGTTATCCGCTGTCGAATCTCTTCTAGGGATTTACAGCCTCCAAGATCGAGTTTTTGCTGTGAAAGACCGAAGAATAAAAGATGCACGTGACTGTCGATGAATCCAGGAAGAACAACGCGGTTATCAAGATCGATAACCTCTGCGCCTTGAGATTTTGCGTCTTGAACTGCTTGGTCGTCTGCAGATCCAATGTAGGTGATTTTAGATCCTTCGACAATCATACACTCTCGATACGATTCACCATCGCCGACAAAACGGCCATTGGTGAGGATTGTTGAAGACATAATCACTCCCACTGATGATAAGACAAGTAGTATCTGATGATAGAAAGAAGAATATCGCAAGAGATGTTTAGGAAGACGAAATGTAATGGAATGGAGTTACAGGATCTTATCAATATGAGGGGCATCGAGACTATGATGAAAGCGGCAGCAATTCAGCAGTAGACGGTTTGGCGCATCGGACTTCTCAATGGGTCGACCTGCTAGAACCGGAGGGGATTGAGCTTGGAGGCGTGTCGACCTGCTGGAAGGGGTTTAGGTTAGTGGGGGGCTAGGGGACCCCGGGGGGCTTGACAGTTGAACTTGGGGATCTAGGCCTGCTGTTGATTGGGCCCTTGGGCGATGAGAATTTAGATGAAAGTAAATCGAGGTGGGAAACGCCGTATGCGTTCCGCGGAATACGTTTGCGGGGATGAACTTGGGTTTGGGGAGATTACTGATACATTTGATTGAGGCTTAGATCTATATTCCGGGTTTTTGAACTTGCCTATCGAATGAAAACTCTCTGATTGAGGCTGAAGGTTACCGAGTGTTAGGTTACATCGGCGTTTCGGCTCCGAAGCCCGGATTTCTCCACCTCGACTCCCCTCAAACTTTATCTACATGCGGAACAAACCACAACACGCGACTATGAATCGGGTTCCGACTACAGACTCTCCACCAAGTGGCTCAACACAGCCAGCGCCGCTAATAGAAGAGCCCACACGTAAAGGAAAAGATACTCAAGACTGGGGCGATTACGTTGACTCAGATGAAGAACCCGATGTCGAATTCACTTGCGAGGATATCAACCTCTACCCTAGAGGTTTCTGCTACCCAATCTCAATCGGTGAGATTCTTATCGAGCGGTATCGCATTATCCATAAACTTGGCCATGGCGCATTTTCGACTGTTTGGATGGCGCAGGATATGGTTGAACATAAAGATGTTGCGCTCAAGATCTTGATGCTGGAGGATTCAGATGAGCGTGATTATCACATGCAGAGTGAGGTAATTGGCACGGCGAAAGACTTGACATATTTATCGGTCTACCACCAAACTTTTCTACTCCTTAGTCCCCATGGTAGACACCGAATCTTCGTCCTTCCAATCCAAGGACCCAACTTGAGGAATCACCCTCCCACAAAAAGGCCCATCGCAATCAGGATGAGATTTGCAGTACAGTTGCTCAATGGCTTGAAGGCACTACACGAGGCTGGCATAGTTCATTCAGGTACAGTCACTCGACACCAAACAAGGCACAGCTAACTTATTAACAGATTTGAACACTGCCAATATCATGTATACCCTTCGCCCCCTCAATAACAGTATAACTGAGAAGTACAAGCAAATCGGACGACCCAGAAAAATGAAACTATGGACTGAGCAGTGGAAAGACGGCGAATTGGTTATGCCTGCGAAGCCAAAAGAGGAACTTATAGGAGACTCCATTGTCCTTGGTGACTTTGGTCTAGCTCATAAAGCTGGTGCTTCGACTCAGAAGATGCAATCACCTGCTACATACTGCGCTCCTGAACGGGTACATAACACCAACCCGTCTTTTGGCTCCGATATGTGGAGCTATATGTGTATCTTCTTTGAACTATACACAGGAATGTATTTGTTCCAAGGTTGGGGTCATGCATCAGTGGTTTCATCTATAGTTTCTACGCTTGGTCCCCTTCCACAGTCTTGGAAGGGAACATACCACGTCGGTGGCTCGGGTGAGGATAAATGGTATGAGAAGAATTGGCAATTGGACCCAAACTTTGATCTAAAGGCGAGGCTCACTCAGCTTCGTCCTGATGTGGAAACGAGGGAGTTGGAGCTTGTAATGGCGGTACTACGAAGGGGACTTGTTTACCAACACGAGAACAGGATCAAAGCAACGGAACTTCTAGAGGACGACTCATTGCAAGAACTGATGAGGATATATGCAAGGTAGGATTGGCTGAGGTCTCAGAGTGCTAATGTATTACCATATCTAGCTATCTGATGGATAGAATGTTACAATATGTCTTAACTAGACATAAAAGTGTTGGCTGTATATCTGGGCTATCGGTTTATAAAAGTTGTAATATAAAACTAAAGAATAAATTTCTGAATGTTGGTGACTGCTAAAGAAGCTATCTACAGGATTCTCCTCCTTAGTATTAATGTATCAGATAGTGTCTGTTTTATAAACATTGGTCTGACCAGACACCTTCATGTCCCCCATCACTTCTTCTACGCCTTCAATAACCTGCACATCTAGCGAGGTCTCATCATGTGTAGGAGGACAAAACTTAGAGTGACCCTCTGACAACCATCCAGCAGTCATTGCAATGGCCAAGCATCCCATGATCAAGACTGTGTAGTTCATTGTTGCAGCAGTGACAGGGTGCGTCTGTGGAATCTATGATTGTGTTAGTTTTCTTGATCGGATATGTTAACACCGTAAACCTACAAATGCAACAATGACGACTATAATACAATACAGTATTGTGACAGTGTATATCATGCTTGACCATCTACCGAAGTTCCAGGATGCGCTCGAAGGAAGCGTTGATCGTTTCGTAAGAAAGAGCAAAAGAGCAGGGAAGCCTAATGCACAGTTAGTAATAATGCAGTGAGAGAATAAATGAGGAAGCCTTACCAAAGCTGATGATCTGACAAACGGCTTGAGCGCCGATGATGGCATTGAACGCAGTGAGTGAGAATAGATAACTATAGACTGTCAGACGAGATCCGTATTGCCAGAATGATCATCTCACATTAGGCCGATTACGACAACAACTGCGGATGACAGGTTGATAGACCACGTCGGAAGGTTTGTGCGAGGTGACAAGTAAGTGAGTCTTGTGGATTGTCAGTAATGGAATCTGATGTTCTGAGTATGTTAATTCATACCTTTCGTTCCAGAAGAGACCGTTATCCCGCGCAAATGCAAAGCCCTGTCGACTCATCGTGATGGCTGAGCCGAGTGACGACCCAATCATGTTAACTAGTAAGATACAGCAGAACACGATGGCAGCAACTCGACTACCAGTAGCAAGTCGAACAAGCTCAATTACCGGGACACTGCGACTGATGTCAGCTCACATCAAAGGTGTGAATATTGGCCTCGGTACATACCCAGTGGATGTTGCAATGACGGCATCAATGTCTGTGATAGAGAAGCCAAGAATCAGGATCCAAACAAGGCCAATTGCAAACTGACTAAGAATGACGATGATCATGATCCGTGGCAAGAAACGTTTAGGTTGGGGAATCTCCTCCGCTAGATGGGCAGGGCTGTCGAGGCCCATAAGAGTTGAGAAGCTATTCATCAACCCAAGTAGAACTGCGAGCGCTGTCGAAGAGTACCTAGGAAATATGGTGTTAGACTAGAGTATACGACGGTCAATATGAGACTAACCCGGTGTTGTTTCTCGTCTCTACCAAGACAAAGCTTGCAGACGGCTTTGGTGCCTTGACAAGAAGCAAAACGGAGAAGGCAACGAAGCCAATTGCGGTTGCCCAGCCTAGAATAGAAGATAAGCATAACCGCGACTAGTGAGGGTTGGTCGACTTACATCCCACGTTCTCCAGGGTCGGTATTCCACGGAGTCCAAATAGATTGATAATCCAACAACCAATGGCCACTATCAGATAAGCAACGAAGAGACGCCAGCGGACTGTAACATCAAAGTCCGCGTCACAGAGGTTGATCAGAGCAAGAGTCAAGGTAGCAGTGACAGCGCAACAAGCTGCGTGTGTTAGAACCCAACCAGCGTAGTTAAGCCAGCCAAGAGGATAAGCAATCTGCCGACGATACTTCTCCGGAGTGAGGAACACCGCATAATGATAAGCGCCACCTGTAAAAGATCAGAGTTGGGCAGCCAAAGAGTCTATGTCAGCAGACATACCAGCTGTCGCAAATCTGGAAGCGCATTGAGCAAAGACGAGCATGATGCACATGACACATAGCGATGAAGCAGTGCTGCAAGAAAGGCGTGTTGTTAGTCACGCATGAGGTCATGATCGCAGATCGTCATGAACTTACTAGCCATAAACAAGTGCAGGTAAGCCGCCAGCCGAGAGACTGACAAAGAGAATGAAGGATATTCCGCCGAAGGAATTAATGGTTAGCCATCCTATACTGATGCCGCTCCATAGGCCAAAGGTATTGGGAAGCTGCTTGTCTTGGGAAGAAATAGCTTGGACTGCCATATTGAAGTGTAGTGAGAAAGTGTAGATTTGTTTGATGATTCAGATGTTATACTCGGCGACAGCTAGACATTAAGTAGCCGTTCTTATCAGTCTTGGGAAGGCAATTGTGTTAACGGTCTCACAAGATTAGGATTATCGCTACCCTCACACGGTTTCGACCAAAGGCTGTTGGTAGACACGCCAAAGCAATAGAAGAGTGGCAATTGTACCTGGCCTAGTAATGAAGACCTCTCGGGGGAATAAGAAAGCTCCAGACTTTGGGAGAGGCTACCAAAATAAATGCAGTAAAGAAGACTACAGCATATGACTAAATTGCTTAGATATTTTCGTCACTTCCGGTCAAGGTCCCAATTCCTGTTGCAAACAGTACAATCGAGACCTTCACGTGATGCATGCGAAATGCAACGATCTTGTCGCCCGACTCACAAACTTGTCAATGGCGGGTTTCTGATTACCACTGGCGTGGAACTCGAGCTAGTACAAGATAGGTTGTGTTAATGCTATCAGCAGACTTTATGCCAATTTCTTATCTCGATAAGCGTTGCTGAGATTAGCTGCTTGGGACCCTGATTCGTCAATTCGATCTTTTGGCAAGAGTTAGTTGAAGCCACATGCGATAAGATTATCTTGATGTTGATTCGACAGAGCTTATCTGGATACGCATCAAGCACGATTCGCAACTTGACGTCCACTACTGAGCCGAACAGTTGCTTGTCTCTCGCTTTTACCGTTGCCCACCAACCTCCCTCCAATCTGTCTACGCTTATCGACCCGATTGCACTCTGGAGACTTGACAGTCATAGCTCTATCGCAGACGTACTGTCTGTAACGATCAGGGAGAACCTGGTAAACCACAGTTAATTCAATGGCTAGTACAAGGTCAAGGCATGGTACGACCAAATCGAACCCACTATCAGCTTCCAAACACACTCAGCTAATGTGTCCCAGGATGTTGGACATGTCGTAGAAGACACCAGAGGTGCGACGAGGAGAAGCCTGCATGTTTGAACTGTCGCTCGAGGGGAGCTGAATGCGGAGGCTACGCCGTTGAACTGGCAGACTTCTCAGCCTATAATGGCCCTCATGGGCAGATGGTATCTAAGGTGACACGGGGACGCCCAGCGACACGACCCAAAACGAAGCGCGATCTCAAGAAACAGATCAAGCCACTGAGTGTCGATAAGCGCGCCAGCCCGACGATGCCAGAGCCCAGCTTAGCGAGCTGTGACCACCGTATCGACAAAATTCCCGACACACGTCTATCTTCTTCCTCACTCGTCACTGCTTCACCTTCAGAATCAATCAGCTCGGTTGAGAGTCAAGCCGATACGACCGAACTTCATAATGCACCGGGATTACTCTCTAGTAGTCTGTCCAATGCTGGTGAAGACCCCAGTCGTCTGAGCTGGATAGCAGGCTCTTTTGAATGGCTAGACGCCACTGCTATCAAAGACCTAGACTTTTCAGACTCCTTTGGACTGCCGGATGAGACTCATACAGATAGCAGTACTAGTGAGATATTTCTCGTAGGAGATGCTAGCCTTGCAGAGGTCTCATCAATTATCTCGCCGATGGCGCACCTCGAAACGATTGATCAATACAGCGACGAATCTGGTGTAGTCGAAGGAAACTCGGGGCTATTAAATTCAGGCCTGGCTTGGCAAGGTTTCCCTGTTTTACATCAGCCCAGCTGTAATATAGAAGAACGTTTGCTAAAGCATTGTGAGTCCCAATATCGACTTGTTGCGTGACTTGATGAAGTTGAGAACTAACTGTATACCTAGTCAAGACCAACCTCTCGGTACATCTCTATCCCGTCAACCAAGCCCGAAACCCTTATACAACTGTATACGCAATGCTAGCCAAAGAATCCAGGCCAATGCTGGACGGCATTTTGTTCTCATCGGCCATGCACTTGACGAACTTGGGTCACTTGAACCACAGCGCTCTAAAGCCATACCGATCGGCTCGTCAAAAATCTTTTCGCGGCGCGATACAAACTGGAAATAATTATTGGGCACTTGGCCTAACAGTGCTGCTCTCCGTAGCTATGGATGTAAGACCGCTATGTCTGTATGTACTGTTCGACATTTACTAAATTATTCTCAAGGTCATAGGGACAGGCATGGACTTATGGAGCTCCAAGCTTGCTGGCTGTCGCAAGCTTCTTGAACTTGGGCTGGCCAAGTCTTCAGGACCAATTGACGCGGGTCAGAAATGCGCGTTGATGCAGTTTAATTGGATGGCTGCTATGGGCAAGACACTACTCATAGGAGTACGACCATTGAGCTCCCTGAAGGCTCTGGATTGTATACACAGAGGTATGCTGAGCATACATAAGAGTAATTTCCTAGATTACTCGCACTGACACAAACCCAGATGAGATCTATAGCGAGCCACTTGATGATAGTGACATGGCCTTCCAGCAGCAGCACTGGTGGGCTAACATGCCAGACTTCCGCATGCACCTTTTACTCCGTGAGGCAACAGATCTTGCCGTTGAGGTACAAAAGGCCAAGGACAATGGAGATGTAGCTTCCATACTAAGAACCATGCCACAAGTAGGCGATCTCGTTCAACGGATACAAGGCTGGCATCCTGATCTTTCGACCGTTGCCCCAGAGTACGCAGATTCGGTGGTTCACTTTAACTGTCTCTGGAGGCAGGGGCTTCTTTGCTTTGTGTATCACGATATCTATCATCTCGACTCAAACGACGAGAGAGTCCAAGGCTGCGTTGAGAGTTCAGTCAGTTCCCTTGAGTGCTTAAGTTGGTTTCAAGCCTGCCAATGGCCCATCTTCATGCTTGCCGTACATGCGAAAACAGAGAGATCAAGGAATTGTTTTGAAGTAGGATTTGTAGTGATGCATGCGACACTTGGGTTTTCCGCGCCCAAGAGCCTTGTTTTGGTGTTGCAGAAGATATGGCAGGCAGCTGATGCAGGTGCTTCGAAAGGATGGAGAGATGTGGTGGAGGAGATGGGCATAGAGCTTAATATTTTACTGTGATCTTGATAGTACAGAGCTTGGGTTGAACTTGATGAAATAACTGCCTTCTTTTTCCTAACTTGCACTCAACACTGACTATGTAGTGAGTTCTACCAAGTTCCAGCTTTAGGAAGGATAAAAGAATGTCTATTGGAAGTGCTCCATGTAACCCAATTACCTACTGCAATTAAGCAACTACTTGTCCCTCGATACTCCCATATCCAAATGGATCCTCCTTACTACCGAGGGTGACGATGGGGTCCTTCATATCTACATGACCGCAGGTGGGGTGACTAACTGAGTAACCCAGCAAGGATTGTACTTCAGGATCATAATCCTTGATAACTTCGTAAGGTATAGCCAGGTACTGGTTCTCGTCAGCCCGGTACGAGCCACGAACCATGTGTGAAGAGAAGATATTGCGTCGCTCGTCGGTGATATTAGCCCCAGCGCCATGCCAAACGCTCCCAATGATCATAACAGCATCGCCCTTGTCCATCTCGGCAGTTGAGCACAGAGATCGGTCCGCTGGGCCGGAGATAGCAGCCTCTGGCCAGAGGTGAGAGCCAACAATTACCTGGGTAGCTCCGTTCTCAAAGGTGCATTTCTGTTCCATGTCAGTTGATCCTCGAAAGCAGAGCGGTTTGGAGTCACTTACAGTTCCAGCGACAAGGAGGCCGAGCAGAGAGCTCTCACCACTACCCTCGACGTGATCAAAATGCTGAGCCATGTCGTCACGGTGAAGTGGTTGGGCTTTGGACCGTCCACGGGAGAAAGCCTCCGAGACTGCTAAAACAGGGTTGGAAACACACTTGTACCGTTTGCCATCGCGGAAAGGGTACCTTGTGGTTGATTAGATACGAGTTCGGTATTGTCGAAGATCCAGTGTGTCACTTACGACTCTTCTTTGAGAAGTAGCTTTGCTGCCTCCCGGTAAACGGGATGATTGATGCCTTTGTGGGCGAATGTAGGAGACTTTCCAGCAAACCCACTATCGGATACACTCAGCTGTTTGATTCTCAGTGACCTCGAATTGCAGGCTTACCTCAATGGTGGATCAGTAGGTGGAAACAGTGTTCCCTCATATTTACCAACCTTCTGGTAGTGAGGATCGGCCTCTTTCTGAATCTGATCGGCTTCCTCGGGTGTAATGAAATTCTTGATGATGATACCTCCGTCACGGCGAATGACGTTGACTATCTCTTCGATTGGGGATGAGGCCGGCAAAGCGGTAATCTCGGGGTTGTTCTTCTGATGGGGAGGGTTTGGCATGTTGGCTGGTATAGTTTGCAGTAGTGTGAGATGAAGTTAATGATGAAAAAGTGACTTTGCTAATGGTTATTGCCGAAATTCGAGGGGTTGATAAACAATGTACATATATGCATATTCTCATGTTATGATGGCAGATTGATAGCTGTTAGAGGTGTTCACAGTCCAACATCGTTCTGTTAGGCATGCGATAGCGTTAACACTTCCCAAAATGGAAGTGTTAATGCTATCATCACCCCAACGCTTATTGGCAGGTTCTTATCGGCTGGAGGCGAATTAGCTGTTAGTGGGGCGTCTTTCATCGGCTCTTATCAAGTCTTATCAGCGACGTCTTAGTCGATCCGTACAGGGTAGAGCAAGGTACCTTAACCATTGATCCTTCGAGAGATGTGAGAGTATAGTATAAAGTTCATAAAGTCAAGCCGATCCACACATCCGTAGATACTGATCAACTATTTCACAAAATTATTTTTCCCAGTCTTCTGCCTACACCATAAGCCTCTTCATCATGTCTACAGTCAAGAAATTCCCTGCATCAGCTCCCGCCCAAGACATCTTCCAGATTCTCAAAGCAGATGGCATTGTCGTGATCGAGAGCGCTGCAAAGGCTGAATTTCTCGACACCTCCATCAGCGAACTCGGATCGTTGACTGAGGGCCAGAACTTTGGTCTAGTTGGCAAAAGCCGGACATTCGCTACCGAGCTCCTCATGAACGATCTGTTCATCGACCTCACCAAGCGTTTTCTCACCGATACTTGCACCATTTATTACTCCGACGAGCGCACTGTTTCTACTGCTGAGCCTCAGGTGTCTTTCACATCTGCTCTCGTCTCCCCGCCTGGCTCAGCTGGCTGGGGCCTCCGTCGCCAAGATGACTGCCATCATACCGTTCACCCTGCTAAGCGAGAGACAGACTTCGGGATTGCTTATGCAGCGACTGATATCACCAAGCATAATGGTGCGATTCGTGCTGTCATTGGATCCAATATGTGGAAGGATTCACGAGATCCTACAGATAAGGATGAGACACTTATCGAGCTGAACAAGGGCGACGCCATCCTTTGGTAAGATTTTCACTTATACAACTTATATTGAAAGCTCTTACTGATTTCAATAGCCTGGGCTCTGTTTTTTATGGCCAGATGCCAAACACCTCCAACGAAATTAGTGTGCTGCTTAATGCCTTCAGTACACCTGGATGGTGTCGCCAGGAGGAAAACCAGTACTTGGCCATCCCTTACGAGTATGTGGAAACTCTCCCTAAGGATGTTCAGAGATTTTTGGGATACTATGTCAGTCTTCCGTATGGTGGCGCTGTCGAGCATATGGAGCCTCTTGACTTTCTCGCAGCCAAGGGCGATTGGACCAAGTACATCCCCGTCGATCTTGTTTAGGAGGAATGAAGCATGTAGTTAGACAGTTAGTACTGATAATAAAGGGTTGAAAGGTCTCACATATCGTACAATTGACCTCGAGCCTTTGCCAAAACCCCGAAGAGTGCATGTTGTAGTCGTTCATCGTAGGGAAGTCCACCTGGACTTTGTGAAATGCCTCATCGTCCTGTAACAAAAGAGACTGGCCTATATCCGCTGGCTTTAAAGTACATGGAATCACTATCTAGTTGTTGGCTGTTGAAAATGTGACTATAGTAATCGTAGGCCTTTTTGGATTCACATACAGTTTACATAATTTGCATCTCTTCCATTCAGTCATCATAATTCTACTCATCACTCATAGTCGCAAGATTTAAGAGTATAAACAGAGACCGAAATCTCAATGTTTTGAAATCCAATGAAACAGCTAGAGGCATCATCTTCATGACCTTATGCTCCTGCCGAGGCTGCTGATCACTCGACAATCTGGCACACCGACAACCGTCCCCTTCAGCGTACGCAGATTGTGCAGGCCCACTTAGCCATCGCCAGATTTATCCATAAACGGAATAGATAACACATACTCCATTTTGATATGACTCTTTAGGGAGCGGTAGGCTAATCCGAATCACTATCCTTAACTGATAAAAGGTAAAATGATATTCTGCATTACTCTTGTATACCATTGCTCTACAACTACTCCAACTCCGTTAACACACCCTCCTAAGGTCATTACGCGAACGAAGGGTCAAGATCATCGTACAATGGGGCTGGAATCAAACCCTTGTGGCATTGACAAGCCCATGAAGATGAACAACATCTCGCCAAGCCAGAGTCCATTTGGTATCCTGGAACGCGTTACATCTGTACTTGCAGATGAAAATCTTCATTCAAGCTCTAACGCCAATATCCCCAAGGAGAAGACAGTCGGGATCAGTAGCAAGAAGCAGATCGCCATTAATGGCCTTATTATTCTCTCAAACTTCTTACAGGTGGGGCTTCAGGTCTCTTCATGTGGATTAGCAATCATTCTGACTTTTATACCTTCAAGTTTACATCCATGTTCTCAACCTTGGCTGGAGGTCTTGAATTCAGCCGCAGACTTGGCTGGGAGGCTACACCCGGAAAGGCCAACTGGATGGGTGCGGGATTCTCGTATGTTTCAACCGGTCCAAACTCATGTAGCTAGACTTCAGCTAACAACACATAACAGTCTCACTCAAAGTGCCATGGTTCTGGTCAGCGGACGACTCGGAGCAATCTATGGACATAATCGGGCCTTGATGGCCGGCGGTGCAGTCATTGTGATCTTCTCTCTCGCCAATGCTTTCACTTCAACCTATCACTCATTTATCGCAATGCGTGCGATGACTGGCGTGGGAGGAGGTATCCTGATGCCAAATGCTGTTGCTTCTTTGATGATTGCAACGCCTCCTGGGCCGGCCCGCAATGCTACCCTCGCAGTATTCGCAGCTTCACCACCTATCGGCGCACTGTTAGGTGCTTTATTGGCTGGAGCCTTTTTACAAGAGACAGCGGAATGGAAGTGGCTCTTTATCATCATGTAAGTCCTCCTGATGTCTCGATACCAGGATAAGGGGAAGCTGACATAGATATCTTCACAGTGCCTCTTTGGAACTTATCGTGCTGATTGTTCTGTTTGTTGTACTTCCATCTGAAGAACCCGTTGATAAAGACGGAAAGATTGACTTCATTGGAATACTTTCAGGAGTGTCGGGTCTCGTACTGTTTTCGTTTGCCTGGATGTAAGTACCTGCACATTCCGACTAGACATGCCGAAGATGACTAACAAGGCTCGCACAGACAGGGACCAGCTGTCGGCTGGGATACGCCGTATGTCATAGTCGTTCTGGTCTTATCAGGTGTTTCACTAGCTGTCTTCGTCGTATGGGAGAGCAAATACGCCCCCGAGCCTATCATGCCAGTCAGGATCTTTGCCGCACCAACCTTCACCGCTCTGATCATCGTTGTTCTTTTGACATACATGTCAGTGGGTATTGCTCTTTGGTACATGGTTGCATGGCAACAACTGATCCGAGACTGGACGGTCCTCAACATCGCGATTGGCTGGATCCCGTACGGCGTCGGTGCATCGTTCGCCGTGACTCTTGCGGCGTGGCTGATACCAAGACTAGCGGCCCAATACTTACTCGCAATTGGTATCGTTTCCTCTATGATATCACTCTTACTTCTTGGCACTATGCCAGAGCAACAAACATATTGGGCGCAGACATTTCCTGGGATCTTGATCGGAAGCATCTGCGCAGATTTTGTCTATGTCGCAGCGCAGATCATAGCAAGTAACAGTGTCGGAGTCAAAGAACAGGGGATTGCGGGAAGTCTTATCGGAACTTTGAATCTTTATGGAAACAGTCTCGGCCTGGGTTTCGCTGGGACTATAGAGACCCAGGTAGCTAGGCATACGGAGACTGTGAGCTTGCCTTACCGGGCAGCCTTCTTCTTCGGAGCAGGGTTGACGTTGGTTGCCCTGGTTCTGAATGCTGCTTTTGTTCGCGTTCCTCGAGATTCTGGCTGTCAAACAGAGTCATTTGGAGGCGATAATAACCAATATCGCGAAGGGCAGCTAGAACAATAATAAAGGCTGGAGCCATGCTGATGAAGAAGCTTTCTTAGTCAGGACTGGAGAGAAATAGTACAGCCTTCTTAATAGCAGTCACTATCCCACAGGGAAAAGGTTGCAAATATAGACAAACCCCATTGAGAATACTTTAGGGAAAGACCAACCATTTGAACGGAAACCCGGCCCTGTCGGTGGATTCTTCTACCGGTCATAGTCTCTTCATTTCGTGTCGGGTAATCTGAAAGCCGACATCTTCTAACCCAACCTGCAAAGGCGCAAGTCCTATCACTCGATAAATGACCTCGTTGGCCTCAAAAAGCATGCCAATCAGACCGTAGTCTTCAACAATCGCTGGATCAATCATGCAACGCATTATGCAGACATCTAAGCCCTTCATTCTCTTCTTCAGCCCAGTCCGGCATGCTATGGCAGCATTGGAAGAGCTGCAGAAGGTTGCGAAAGTCGAGCTGGTCACCAGCACTAACAGGAAGGAATTCTTCAAGGATGTTCAGGACAAGTACAAGGACATCCGGGCGATTTATAGAACATCAGCAAGCGGTGCTGTCAGTCTCCCCATTGTGATGTGTCTTAGTTCGCACATTAAGATGCTGCAGGTCGCGGGGAACTTTGACGTCGAATTCATTCAACATCTTCCGCCAAGCTGCAAGTTTATTTGCCATAACGGAGCAGGCGAGTGTATAAGTTCCTATCGTAACTGACATGATACTAATAGCAGTTTGCCAGGCTACGATCAAATTGATGTCAAGGCCTGCGCCGATCGAGGAATCACTGTGACCTACGCGCCCGACCCTGTCACCAATGCCACGCCTGACCTGGCTCTCTGGCTCTTGCTCGGATCATTGAGACAACTTAACCCAGCCCTTGGTTCCTTACGTCGGGGAAACTTCAAGAAGGGCATTGATGTCGGCCACGATCCAGAAGGCAAGGTTCTCGGTATCCTGGGAATGGGTCGGATTGGCCGTGCCCTCAAAGCCCGATGCGAGCCCTTCGGTATCATAACCCAATATCATAATCGTTCAGAACTGTCACCTGAGCAAGCAGCTGGGGCGAAGTATGTATCCTTCGAAGAGCTGATTTCGGAGAGTGATATAATCAGCATCCATGTTCCACTAAACACCAAGACAAGGCATCTTATAGGTGCCCAAGAGATCAGCAAGATGAAGGATGGCGTCATTGTCATCAACACCGCCCGAGGTGCTGTTATTGACGAGAATGCACTGGCTGAGGCACTAGATTTGGGGAAAGTTGCCTCTGTTGGCTTGGATGTTTATGAGCATGAACCTATGATCAATGACCGTCTTTTGAAGAACGAGAGGGCTCTTCTAGTGCCGCACTTGGGAACTCATACGGTAGAGACTCTGACTAAGATGGAAAAGTGTGCTATGGAGAATGCGCGGCGGGCTGTTTTGGGGGAGCCTCTTCTTACACCTGTTCCAGAGCACGCTGGGCCCCATTCTACAATCTCTTGATCTCTTAGCAAATGCGCCGAACCTATCTAGGTCCATGGAAGAAGGCAGACAGACGAAAAGCACGTTTGTAAGGGTTTATATTGCTTATGTAAAGTAATAAATTAGGAGATGTTTCATTTTGCTTGAGCTCCAAGGTATAGCAAGTTGTTGAATATATCTATATAATATGAGACAATTAAATGATATTCAATATCACATGATTGACTACTTATAAAATTCGTTTGTTTTTTTATATGCATGTTACAGAAGACGCTGAGCTGAATCACCTATTCTTAGTATCGCCATTTGACGGCAACCTCCACTTTGAAGCCGGGTTTTCACAAGTCCGCTGAAGAAAAAGTCGCCAATGTTAGTGTGACCGTCCAATCCAAAAATGTCGGACGGTAGATTAGCCGAACAAAAGCCCGATGGCAGTCGGTATGAAGCTTTACCGTCGTGCGTTTCAACGTAACCAAGTCTTGACTCACTTCATCGCTAAGTATTGGATATAAAGCTATGCTATCGTCCTCAGGACTCGGTGAAGATATGCTCATGTACTGCATGATCAAATACTTGTTTAAAACACTCCCTCAGTCAGTAACACCCAACCGCCATGACAAAGATCGCTCTTCCCGGTGCTGCCGGTCAGATCGGGACTCCCCTTAGTCTCCTCTGCAAAGCTGTAAGCAATCTGCATAGTTACACACCATAGATGAGGTTGGAAAGCGATACACGTGCCCCAGACTGACAGCGAGAATAGAGCAATCTTTTTACAAATATCGCCCTCTACGATATTGTTCATACGCCTGGAATTGCCACGGACCTCAATCACATTGACACCAAAGCGACTGTTTCTGGCTATTTGCCTTCTAACGATGGTTTGGCCAAAGCACTCAGTGGAGCCGATATTATCGTCGTCACTGCTGGGATTGCTAGGAAACCAGGAATGACTCGAGATGGTAAGTCTCTCATCGCAAGTCATGTCACTGGAGCTTGCCACTAATCACAATCTTAGACCTCTTCAATGTGAGAACTCTGGGTCCTGTGTAATCAGTAGCCTGCTCATAGAGTTCTTTAGACCAACGCTTCGATCATCAGAGACATCTTTACCCAGGTTGCAAAGACCTGCCCTGAAGCAATCTCGTGTATTGTTACGAACCCGGTAAACTCGACAGTTCCCGTTGCGGCCGAGACCTTGCGTGCAGCTAGTGTCTTTGATCCAACGCGTCTTTTCGGCGTTACTACTTTAGATGTCGTGCGCGCGTCGACGTTTGCTGCACACGCTCTTGGCGGCGACGCTGATCCTACCAGTATCAAAGTCCCTGTTATTGGTGGCCACAGCGGTTCTACCATTCTTCCTCTCTACAGCCAGGCCCAACCGCCCATTGACCTCGGCGCCGAACTCCCTAATGTCATAAACCGTAGGTTTTTCTTTTTCACACCCGACTGGAAAGGAGGTAGTTAACGAGTCACAACAGGTGTACAATTTGGAGGCGATGAAATCGTGAGGAGCAAGCAAGGAGCCGGCAGTGCCACGACTTGTATGGCTTATGCGGGCTTTAGATTTGTCAAGGCCCTCCTTACCACGAGGTCTGGAACTCCAGTTGTGGAAGAGGCTTATGTTTACCTGCCGGGGATTAGTGGAGGAAAGGAGATCTCGACCGAGCTGGAGGTTGACTTCTTCTCCGTTAGAGTGAAGCTGGGTCAGCGAGGAGCAGAAGGGTTACTCCCAATCGGGAACTTGTCAGACAGCGAGAAGATTCTCCTTGGAGAGGCTGTTGAAGAGTTGAGGGTGAACATCCAAACTGGTTTATCATTTGTAGCTGGAAATAAGTACGCTTTTTGAATCGTTCCATGTTCGGATGGTCGTCTCATGGTTACGTATGCACAAAATTGCGAAATGATCAGGGTCAGTTTTAAAAAGACAAGGATCGATTTACTAACGTCTTCTTCTAGCCTTTGATTCGGAATAAACAAGCACAAAATATAGGATTACTCTACGCTACCACAGAAACTGATCTTTGAAGCCTGCCGGTAGTTCGATCCTAGAAGACACAGTGATGTCTTGCACCTCGTGTGTCTCACATGCTGGCTCAGGAGATTGTATAGTGTCCAACGATTCAGTCTCCGGAGGTGATCGAGTTATTGATCCTTCATCGACTGCATGATTATGGCAAGGACTTTCAACCGCCATATCATCCTCAGCACCAGCGGGCCTCTGAACCTCGGCTTCTTGCTGATAATAGACATTCCCAGAAGGCCTCTCCGCTCGCGATAGTACCCGCATCTCCTCAGTCGATTGGCTTTCACCCCCGTCTTGCGTCACGGAGTTGTTGCTGACTTCCCCAACCCACTGACTAATGTCATCGGCTGTCCGTAGGGGAAACCGCTCCCAATGGTCCATTAGAGCTAGCATTTTATGTTCCCCTATGCTTGATGTCTTGAGCTCGGCGATTCGCTCGTTGAACCCGCTATGGGCTAGCCTTTGGGTGTCCTCATGAAAGGCACGAGCTAACAAACCCTCGTCATTTGTTGCATGTAGGAGCCGTATCAGAACCAGTTCAGTCTCCCTAAGCCGCGTTTCTAAAGCTTTCGTATACCCCTTGGGCGGACCTCTAGGTGTCATAAGTATATTCGCTATTCCGTGACGTGTGCTCAGAGTACCTACCGCTTCAGGACTGTTGGCCAAGTACACAGAGAACCAAAGCTTCGACATCTTGAGCATGCTGGTCTTCGAACATGAGTACTTGATTGTTTTGATGTTGCAGTTTATTAACATACCTGATCCCATCACACTGCACAGTGTAAGATTCTATTAGCAACCCGGACGGTCATTGTGGACTAGTTCCTCTTTGCGGCTTCATCTTACCTTTTGCTTCCGAGATCGGCAACTATTACATGCTGCACGGCCTCGTGCTGGCGGCATCGTTGCTCTATGATTTTGCCGAATGTTGGCTAACCTAACAGAAACAGAGACTGCATTCACTGGTCTTGCGACTGGATCGTCGGTAGAAATTAATTTGACGAGTGGATAAGGAAAGAAGCTTGGCTTGTGGAGTGGCGAATGGGATGAGCCATTAAAACTTCATGAGTCTGATGCAACGGCTAAAGGTTTTACCGATGGACCACCAAGAAATGTACCAATAACATATGTATAGAAAGAGTGATAATTATATAAGAACCCAGATATTTAATTGAAAAATAGCTTTTTTCCCCTCCTTCTGAGTATCATTTGCATTGAACTGATCAGAAAAATGCATTATCCAAGGTGGGATCATCCTGATTGATACCTCCCAGCAGTGATTCCCATGTAATGCCAGCCAGTAGGTCAGGCATCCCGCTCTCCCAGTTATTTAATTTGCCTGGGTCACCAAAAGATTGGAAGTCGTCCTCAAATGTCGGACCCGTAGCATCAAGAGGTTCAAATCTGTTGCCCAGTGGTTTGTCCATGGACGTATTGACGATATTCGCAGAAATTTGATTAGAAGGCTGTCCAGATCCATCATTGTTGTGATTTGACCTGGGACCCAATTCTGTATCTAGCCTTGCTCTTTTTCTGGAATCGCTTTGGCAGTTCCCAGTCGGAGATACTGAGTCCCTACCTGAATGCACATAATTGGAGGTAGAGTCTGAGATATGAAATGCCGGTCCCTTTGTAGTATGCTCCATCTCCTCGAATGCCTCTGTAAGGTCCGAGAGAACAGCGTGACAATTCTTTGCAAGCTTCCATCGCTCGGACATATGAAGTAAAGCCTCAAGGCACATACCAATTTCCCTTACTTTGTCAGTACAGGTGTCTAAACTTCGGTCGCGGTATATAGGCCAAGTCGCTGTGGAGTATTCCACGTAAAAACAAGGACAGTTCATTGAGAAGGGACCAAAATATCTCGCAGTTATCTCTCACCTTTTGCCTTTGTCCGCCGAGTAGAGTCGCAGTTGGCATGCAAAAGCCAGAACGATTCCAGCCATCCAGGTAACAGAAAGATAGCCCGGCCAGAAGAGCGCATACCCTGCATTGTGCTGCTTGTTTATAATCTTGATAATCTGTCGCGCTTCGCTGATGCAGATTTGGATCGCAGATTGAAACTCTGGCGTGGATGGCTCAAGAGACAGCCTGGGACGGTGGATGAGGAGGACCAATTGGCTGTGAAGCAGGATAAAGTGCGCCGATTCATTGAAAACTTGAGTTTGGTTTCGGTCAGTCGTAATAGAAGAGGAGGGATCGAATTCTTGCAGAGATGAAGGTAGTGCATTCCACAGTGCGTTTATATCTGTTTGAAGTGAGAGAATTGACCCGCTGTCGATGGATCGGATGTGAAGAGATTTGTGGAAGAGTTCCAGGGCCCGACCAAGCAGGCGCGAGTATTGGACCTGAAACGATAAACTTGAATGGCGATTATGCTTCTGACTAGATTCATCCTCGCTTGGTGCCGTGCCGAGAGCTGTTTCACTTTGTCGCGCGGTGATGGCATCCCCACACAGGCCTCTGGATGGGTTCGCTGAGAGTCCAGAAAATGACAAAGGCACGCCACTATGACTTGAAGGAACAGTCGGATAGAGCAGAGGATGGTGGAGCTCAGGTCCACTTAGAGGACAGACATCTACATCAGAGTCTTGGATTCCCAACGGGTGGCCAAGAGCCTGGGAGAGATGACGATCAAAGACGTAGATACACCAGAGCAGCCTTTTTCTAATATCACATTCATCCGCCGTAAGCTTTCCATAGCGACAAGGACAGCGATGAAGCCCCGCTAGAAAGACAGCGCGGGATAAAAGGCCACTGACAACCGCAGCTGCACGGAGCGACATGCGAGCTACCAGGAGCAGACCAGCGGCAAAGAGCGCTTGGATAGAAAGAAGGTCCCCTTTGACTGCAAGGCCCGGAAGATGGGGGAGAAGATCGTCGGGCTTTTGGATCTCAGATGCGACTGGCAGTTGGCTGCTGTTATGCAGGCCTGCCAGGTTAAAAATACACTGCAGAATAATCACTATTGCAAGTGGGATTGAGACCCTGGGAGTGATGGGCTCTGATGCTGCACCGTGCTGGTCAAAAGAACTATACAGATCCTCCATGTTCTTGAGCACAGTCGGACCATGCAAAAAGGGGAAGAAGCGATGCCAAGTCTGAAAATACGTCATGAACAGCTGTTTTGCAACGTCCAGCTGAGGCGGTTTGCCAAGTCCAGCAGGTATTCCAGGGCCATAACGAAAGGAAGACGGTAGCAGAGAGGCATCCGTATCGGGTCTTTGCTGTTCATCCTCGCCGTCAGCAACGATGCATTCCTCAGGAGTCGGGTGCGCCGTATCGAGAAGACGAGACGACAGCCGCGAGTTGGCGTTTATGAAGGCTCGTCGGACTGTGTTTACAAAGTAGATGCCGCTGGAGCTTCCGATGAATTGACTCTTGCCCGCCTCTAGCGTGCGAAGAGAGCCCCGTTCTTGGACGGCTTGTGGCGGTGGAGATGTGTTGCTACTGGGCGTGTGCGACATGCCGTACAAGCGTGGGGCGACGGGGGAGGCGATTTGCTGCAAGTTCCTGTAAAGACGGACAGGTCATGGGCTGTGAACGTAAACTCCACGGTTGGCAACGGGTCCAGCAGATGGTTGAAGTTTCACGGGTCAGTATTGATCCGCGGTACCCCACTACGCTAACTCTAACCTTGAAAGCGGCTGGCCGTTCTCTAATAAGGTCCGCAGGTCTATTTCTCCGACTGCTATATACATTTATCCACTGGTCCAAATACTGCAAAGTCAACATATATTGATCTTAGTAATATATATAGTAGATATGTTTTATATGTAGATAATCACCATGACTTTCTTAAAGCATAGACCTATAACCGAGGCATGTGGGCAAGACTTTTAGCTTCATCAGTCTATCTAAGAAGGCCGCTTAAAATGCACCTTCAGCTCCTCCCAACTATGCTTATTATAATCAGCCTGCACCTTCTTACAAGTCTCCAACCCCCAATCCGTAATCCCCAACATCAAACTACTCTCAAACATAAACGCCATGCTCCCCTCCCCAACCTTGACAGGTTTCAACTCCGCATTACTCGCCCTCTCATACGAATCAGCATCTGGCCCGTGAGCCGTCATGATATTGTGCAGACTAGCGCCAGCAGGTTGAAAACCGCCTCCAGTCTTGGCGTCATATTGTCCGCAGATGAGCCCCATGAACTCGGACATGGTGTTGCGGTGGTACCAGGGCGGGCGGAACGTGTCTTCTTGCACGAGCCAGCGCGGGGGGAAGATTACAAAGTCGGCGATGGCGGTGCCGGGATGGTCGGAGGGACCGGTTAGGACGGTGAAAATGGAGGGGTCGGGGTGGTCGAAGGATGTGCTGCCTATAACAGAGAAGCGACCTAGGTCGTATTTGTAAGGGTAGACTATAACTGTCAGTAGATTCTCTCAATACGCATAGCATTATATTGTAACCCACATCTATCAAGGTTAGCTTTGAACATCAATAGTGGGTAGAGATACTCACTTTCCATGCCACGCAACAACATCAAACGGAGTATGTCCCTGCTCAGCAACAAAAAGCTCATTGTTGAACTTATTCAAAATCGTCCAAGTACTCTTCGTATCCTCATCAAAATCCGCAACAGGAATCTGAAAGTCCCGCGGATTCGCCAGACAATTTGATCCAATAGGTCCCAACTCCGGGAGTTGAAAGTGTCCCTGATACAGCTCAAGGATATAACCTCTCACCGCCCCCTCAGGCAGCGTAACTCTATACCTAACTCCCCTGGGAATAATAGCAATCTCATTCGGTCGCACAAGCAACCGTCCCAGCTCAGTCTGAATATCCAAGACTCCATGCTGCGCGACGATAAGCATCTCACCGTCGGAGGAATACATCGCTGTGTTGGCGTCCATGTCCCTCCCCGCGGCGAAAACATAGATTCCAAGACCGGATTTAATGGTGGGGTCGCCTGCGCCGGATACAAGCTTTAGACCACGAACCCAATCGACCTTTTCATCAATATCAAATGGATCCCAGCGGAGTTGCTGTGGCTCGTAGTTCAGTTTGGCTTTGAGAATTGGGGACGAGGGGTCAGTGAAGCGTTTGTACGTTGAGTGTGACGCCGAAGGGAGGATGCGGTACAGCCATGTTTGCCGGTTCTCATGCCGGGGAGCTGTAAATGCTGTGCCGGAGAGTTTCTCAGCGTATAGGCCGTACGGGGGCTTTTGGGGTGAGTTGGCGCCTATTGGAAGAGCTCCCTTGATAGACTCAGATCTACTCCCATTAGCGACTTTCACATCAAGGTGAAGAGGGACTTACTCGTGGAAAGAATCAAAGCCATTAAGGTACTCGTACTTCTCAGGCGTGGAAAACTTTGTAACGGGCATTTTCACAATGGTCAAATCATGCTAAAGAGAGCAGATAAGAAATCTTATCAATCAGTTCTTTCTGCTTTATTTAACAATGTTTTTCGGTTCAAGCCCGAGTTTCCGAGTGGTTGATACGTCCCGCCCCATCCGACTCATCTCGGAAAGAAATGGAAATTTCCGAAGCGACCCCGCGATCAAGATGGTCACTTATTAAGCGTCACGACATTAATACTACTCTGCAGCGCGATATAATGATCTCAAGTAGAGGGTCCTTTATTTGTAGAGGATTTAAAAGGTCGATACTGCCACTGAGGACATTTCGTTGTCGAATTCTTGTATCTTTCTCAACATCCTCACATTCGACATCGTTAAAAATGGCTTCTTGGCTACCTATCCCTTCAAAGAGCCACTTCTCACTGGCAAACATTCCCTTTGGAATCATCTCAACATCCACTGAATCAACGCATCGTCCTGCGATTGCAATCGGCCAACATGTTCTTGACCTATCAGCCTTTGCTCAAAACAACGGATTCTCCAAACTAGCAGACTTTCCCTCTGATCAACTCAAGGTCTTTTCCCAAACTACCCTCAACGACTTTGCTGCTCTCGGAAGACCCGTGCACAGAGCTACACGGGCTTACCTCCAGGATATCTTCCGCCAAGAAACGCCATACCCTGAGATCCTCAAGGATAATGAGTCCCTGAGAAAGCAAGCTCTCATTCCAATTGGGGATGTTCAGTCTCACTTGCCGCTTAGCATCGGCGACTATACTGATTTCTTCGCTGGTCGTAACCACGCTCACACCGTGGGCACACTCTTCCGCGGCGCTGCAAACGCTCTGCAGCCTAACTACAACCATCTACCCGTCGCATACCACGGCCGCGCAAGTTCCGTCGTGGTATCAGGAACACCCCTCCACCGCCCCTGGGGCCAAGTCCTGCCTAACCCTCAAGCCAAAGAGCCTGTGTTCCAGCCCTGCGCACGACTTGATATTGAGTTGGAGCTCGGTATGTTTATCAGTAAGGGGAATAAGCTCGGTGCTCCTGTTGATGTGAATAACGCGGAGGAGTATATCTTCGGATATGTTCTTATGAATGATTGGAGTGCGCGGGATATTCAGCAGTGGGAGTATGTTCCGCTAGGGCCGTTCAATGCCAAGAACTTTGGGACGACGATTAGCCCTTGGGTTGTTTTGGCGGATGCGCTGGAGGGCTTTAGGGGGAAGGGGCTGGAGAATGAGGTGCCGCCGAAGAAGTATCTTGATGAGAAGAGGGAGGATTCAATCCTTGATATCAACCTTGAAGTTTCTATCACTAGTAAGTCAACAAACCGCTCAGTTAAAATAGTAGCACTAACAAAATGCAGCTACCAAGGGCAACAAGACGAAAATCACCCAAGTCTCATCCCAGAACCTTCTCTGGTCCTGGCCCCAGATGATCGCCCACCACTCCGTGTCTGGGTGTAACTTGCGTACAGGAGATTTACTCGGTTCAGGAACAATTTCTGGTCTTGAGCCTGGAACGCAGGGAAGTCTTCTTGAGCAGACGATGGGCGGTAAGCAATTTATTAAGTTGGAGGGAGGCGAGGAGCGAAAGTTTATCCAGGACGGCGATAGTATCACTATTACGGGTTGGTCTGGTACTGCTGAGGATGGACTTGTTGGGTTTGGGGAGTGTGAGGGAACGATTATTGCTGCCATTCCTAGAGATTAGAAAGGTTGAGGTCGTTTAGATTTTAGATTATGCAATTGTTGTTTGAGCATCATTCAAGTGGCTGAGCGACATGATATATGCCAATATTTTAGACTCTATACTATGATCTTGTAGATTCACTCCCTTAGTAGATTTCTATCAATTGCGAAACCAGTTTGACCTCCTTCTAATTGCGATCATAGATGCATCACGGATAGGAATTTTATTGGAGTCATATCTTGGATCAGAACATGTCGGAATTCGAAGTGACTGTGATCAATCTTCTCAGTCTTGCTAATTCCCTCAGAAGCTATATCCACACAAGACTATCCGAACCAAGTGCCGACAAATCTTCTCCTCGTCGTATTCCTGCACAACAGTGGAGCTCAACATAGCTCCGGAACTCTGACCTCAAATTCCGAGGCAACTCCTTGATATAAACCTCCAAACTTCCAAATACACTTCTAAATCTCTATATCCGTACTTCCCTCTCTCCACTCCACCAAACTCATCATGTCCGGCCAAATCACCCGCGTCACCCTCTTCAAGATCCCCAAAGCGGAAGATCAACAACACCTCGTCGATCTCTACAAGCAAATGCCCCAGAAAGCCACAAAGGTAACCCCAACCAACCCCTCATCCCCTCTCCTCTAACATTTCACAGGACGGGAAACCATATATCGTCTCAGTGCAAGCTGGAAAAGCAAAAGCAGACCAGCGATCTCAAGGCTTCACGATCGTGGCTATTTCAACATTCGCATCGCAGGAGGACTTTAACTACTACGACACCCAATGCGCTGCGCATCTTGAGCTGAGGACTTTTGCAAAGAGTGTTAATGAGGGCGTTGCGATGATTTACTTTGAGAACGAGGTTCTATAGATTAGAATAGGATTTTTATATTAAGCCTTGGAATCTCATGGATATATCCTTTCCTTGCTCTGCTACGATCGCGTACTCTCCTTCTTCGCTAAACGTGCTTGGTACGGGCTGTAGGAATTGTTGCCCTTCGCCAAATGCGTTGAAGAGGTTGAGGAGCGATTCACTCATTTGGAACATATCGGGAACTGAGTTTGCGACATCTGCGTCGCCAAACATCATGTCGCCGAAGGAAAAGGTCTCGTTATCGGGCATTGCCATGGGGACATGCTCTTCAGCGTTGATTTCAACCTGTGGAACGGTCTGCTCGTTTTGACCATTTTCATCATCCTTTCGAGGCTCGCCATCTTCACCGTTTTGAGGAAAGCCAAAAGTGTTCATTCGGGGAATCATGCCCCGAATACTCTTCCAAAGTCTTTTGCTCACGATGTTATGTCGGGATAGCCCCCGTACTAGCTCAACGCCATCGGAGAATGTGCGTTTGCACGGCACGGAGAATATCTCTGGGGCGTGACACACAGCTAAGAAAATAACTGCCAAAGCACTGAGTAGAAAGTAGTTGAACACGTTCTGCTGTCGTTTGTAAATATCAGTCGTAGCGTGCAGGTGCACCAGAACCTGGATAGTGTCCTGCGCTATATCGACTACCAACCATGCATTCTGCGGATTAGCAGCTATACTAGCCGTACTCATCAGATGATGCCGATAAATCAAGATACGAGCGTAATTGCCACGAAGGTATAACAACGCCCGCAGCCGATGTGGCAGCCGAGGTTGAGCTCGCGGTGCAAGACCAAGACGAGGATGCCGAAGTCGGAGATGCGGCGGAATAGAATCTAACCAATCTTGCGTTTTCAAATCGAGAATAGCAGCTGTGTCGTCGGGAATGGTTTGAGAAGCTGAGCCAAAAGGTGGAATGGCTTCCCAGATTTTAGAGCACAGTTGACCATATCCAACCATGCACTGAAGATACAAATATTCCTCATCCTACTCCAATCAGCTTAGATCCATGTATCTCATAAGTGACTGGACTTACAGGTTTTGGTAATTCTGGATCAACGTCCTTATCAACCAGCGCAAACGATAAACTCGTTCCAAAACTCCATCGCCGATCAAGTACGTACACGCACCAAAACACACGCGTAGCTAACCGCCGAGAATCGGTGTCTTTGAAGTTGTCCAAAAGACTCCGTTTCCGATGGAGGCCCATCTCCAGAGCTTGACGCGCTGCTATGCCGATAGACCGCCAAGCCAATAGCTCCTCGCCAGCGTGGAAGTAGTATATACTCTACTATCATCAGTACCTTTTCATTATGATAATAGAGGAGACTTACCAGCATTGCTAAAAGTTGAACTTCCTTCAAATCAACCTGCGGACTCAGAATACTCGACACATTCGTCTGCACCGAGTCCACAATCGCCGTCGCCAACTCAAGCTTACTCGGCTCCTCAAGCAAAATGCCCGTCGAGATGGCCACCTTTGCAATATCAATATCCTTCCCACTAACCCTCCCCTCATCCTCAAACCCCCCACGAATCGCCTGCAATATCTCCTTGCTCTGCGCGATATACTCCGCGATGTCGATAAACGGATACACCGACTCAACCTCCTCCTGGAAATTGACAAGATACTTGGTGATATCACTCGCCGTGCAGCAGTGCCAGAAACTTAGGTCATTAATGGAGTCGAGAGCTGGTTCAACGGGAGATTGTGCGCCGCTGGGAGGCATGGAGTCGAATTTGGGAACGCCCATTCTGTTGAGGGAGCGTTCGCTAACGAGGATTCCGAAGGCGGAGCGCGTTGGACCGACGAATTGCGGTTGTTTGGGCATTTCGCCGCGGTGTGTGCTTGCGGGGGAATGGGTTACTATGTTGTGTGATGATACGGTCGATGCATCCTGGGGATGGGTTTGGTGGTGGTTTTGGTTCTGGTCTTTGAGCTCGCGGACAACGCCGACGAGGTCTGACATTTGTTGACGGAGTTCTGATAATTGATGATTCAGAGCTTGAATAGTTTGGTTGCTGGTGACTGGTCAGTTTATTCTTTGAGTGCAGTGGAATACTTACTCATCGGGTTTCTCTTTGCTAGCTTGCGTACTCGTCGCGAACGTACACGTCAACCCACCGGCGATACATCTCTCACACGCGTTATCCTCCGAGGGAATACACTTGAGTTTCTTCTTCTTACAATCATCACTACCCCAGTCAACACTCAACCCCATCATCATGGATCTCTCACTCACCAAGCAACAGACGTGTATTTGCCCCTCTTACTCCGTGGAGCAGGTGTGTCAGCAACACTCTCAGCATCGGCCGAGTTCCGCTTTTTCGGCTTTAGTACCGGGTGCTCTTCAGTCATGGCGAACAATCAACAATTTCCGAAAGGTTAAGAATCGACTGAGGGGTCTTGGATTGGAAATCCCTGGTTAAAGAGGGTTTCTCGGAAATTCTTCCGAGGTTTCCGAGTCGGAAGAACAAGATTTGCGGGGTTGGCGAGCTAGAGAGTGTGGGGTTACTCTTGGCGCATTTTGGTGTTGATGGAGGGTAGGCGTTGACTTTGCAGTGGTATATAGAGCTGAACCAAATCCGTATTCCAATACTCTACTCTCTAGCAATCAGGTTCTTCACAGTCTTCATCATGACGATCGCTAATCTCCTTGTTTCGCTAAACAACCAAGTCCACGAGAACAAGGGCCAGTCCCTCCTCGTGACGCTCCTGATTGGCCCGCTGATCTACATCTTCATCAACGAACTCATTCGTCACAATGCGAGGATCAGCAACTTAAAGGGCCCCTCGGGCTTACCGCTTATCGGCAATATCTGGGACATTCACATCAACGCCGCTGAGAAATACCGCGCTTGGGCCAAGAAGTACGGACCCGTTTATCAGATCCAGCTGGGAAACATTCCTATCGTTGTTGTCAATTCTGCTGCGGCTGCGAGGAGTATTTTTGGCGCGAATGCACAGGCTTTGAGCTCAAGACCCGAGTTTTACACATTTCACAAGGTGAGCTTACTCTGAGATTCTGATGCACAACGGGACGCTGACGGTTTAGGTTCTCTCTGACACTGCTGGTACTACAATCGGTACTTCTCCCTACAGCGACTCCCTCAAGCGTCGTCGCAAGGGCGCTGCCTCTGCTCTGAACCGTCCATCAGTCGCTACATACGTCGATCATCTCGATGTTGAAACGCGCGACTTTGTCAGAGAGCTTTTCGAATATGGAAAAGGCGGCAACATCCCCGTCGACCCTATGCCCATGATCCAACGCCTTTCTCTCTCCCTCGCACTCACACTCAACTGGGGCATTCGTCTCAAGAGCCAAAAAGACGATCTATTCTCTGAAATCACCCACGTCGAGGAAGAAATCAGCCGTTTCCGCTCTACCACCGGCAATCTCCAAGATTACATTCCTCTGCTTCGTCTGAACCCTTTCAACATGCACTCTGCCAAGGCAAAAGAGATGCGAAACCGTCGGGATAAGTACCTCACTGATCTTAACAATGGTCTTGACGAACGTATCGCAAACGGGACTTATAAGCCTTGTATTCAAGCCAATGTCATAATGGATAAGGAAGCCAAGCTGAACAAGGACGAACTCACCTCCATTAGTCTCACTATGCTGTCAGGCGGTCTTGACACTGTTACTACACAGGTTGCATGGTTTGTCGCGTATTTGAGTCAGCATCCCGAGATTCAAGAAAAGGCTGTTTCGGAGATTAGGAAGTTTTACAGTGAGAAGCAGCCCATGTGCGATGAGCAGGATGACCAGAAGTGCGAGTACATCGTTGCGCTTGTGAAGGAGTCGTTGAGATATTACACTGTCCTGAGACTGGCGCTGCCGAGAGCTTCGATTAGGGATATTGTTTATGAGGGCGTTACTATTCCCAAGGGCACTGTTGTTTTCTTGAACGCTTGGGCCTGCAATATGGGTAAGTCTCCATTCCCCTCGTTTATTTGTGTTTGTGTACTAATCTTCTATAGACGATCAAGTCTGGTCTGATCCCGATGTCTTCCGTCCTGAGCGATGGTTCGAACAGCCCGATGCTCCTCTTTTCACTTACGGCGTCGGTTATCGTATGTGCGCTGGTTCTCTCCTCGCCAACCGAGAACTGTACCTTGTCTACATGAGACTTCTCAACAGTCTCAAGATTGAGAAGTCTGACGAGGTGGATTGTCATCCTATCACTGGTAGCTTGGATCCCACAAGTCTTGTCGCTCTGCCTCGTCGGTTCAAGGCTATCTTCAAGCCTAGAAATCCTGAGGCTTTACAAAAGGCTTTGGCGGTTGAGAACTGAGTGAGATATGAGGTTGGTGGGTGAATTGTCTCTGTCGGGTGCTGTGTTTGAGCATATTAAATGGTCTGTGGTCTTGTTTATGTTACTATTGCATGGTGATATGGATCCATCTGGACCATTGAACCCCTCTCTTACTTTGCAGGCTAGATATAAATAACAAAAGTTAACACATGCCTTTCTATGTCCCTATCCTAATTCCTTCCCCTCTCATCCTTCCAGGCCTGCTTCAAGCCACGTTCACTGCGCAGCATTCTCAATGATCTCCACAACCTTAGGTAGAGTGTCCTCGTTCAAAAATGGGCAATGGCCAGCCTCTATCTTCTCCACATTGACAGTAACCCCCATAGCACCTACCATAGCCAACTGTCCCTGCACAGGAACCGTATTATCAATCTCACAGACAACATACGTCTTTGGCACAGTGATATCAGTAGCAACAAAGTGTGCAGGTGTTTCGAGAGATGCAGTGCTGTGATTGACACATTCCCTGATTGCCTTCTTAGCAACTTCGAGAGTACAATCGTTGTAAAAGGCGTTTTGTGCTTTGTCGTTTAGGTAACAGATATCATCCTGTAAGTATGTCAGCAATGGTCGATACTTGATACCAGGCTTTATGGTAGCATACCGTTCTATCGAGAAAAGGGCCGTGCTGACCTCCAGCAGCGGATAGAAGAGAAAAACCTTTCACAGGAAGAGCAAACGCGGCGATATACACGACGTGCGAAATGCCACCGGACAAACTATTGGCCTCGCGTTCGTGCACCTGGTAGCCTTCCACAGCAGCAGAGCCAGGAATGCCTCCGTAGCTATGGCAGACCAACACGATTCGCTTTCCTTCATCGAGGGCGGGCTGAAGAGACTTTCGAATGGCCTCAACATCGTCTAGGTGAGTTTTGCCTTTGATGTTTTCGTCCTTGCCAGCTGTGACATTATCAGGTTGAAGAACTGTGAAGCCCTTGTTGGTAAGCGACTGCACAAGGCCCTGGTAGTGAGTCGCGCGATGCCATGCACCTTGGACGATGGCGATGACGGGATTGTCCGAGTTTGTAGACATGGTGTGCGAGATCTTTAAGACGCCCAAGTAACTGGGGACTAAGTGGATGGAAGTCAGTATTTATAGTTGAGGGTCAATGTCAGCACTATCATTGCCAGATACTGCCTACTTCTCTATCAATCTTAGTCCCTTCCAATTGCAGGAAAAGATGTCTTATTTGCAGCTTAGATTGACTCCTTCAGGTGGTTTTGCTGACAGTGCTGACGGTTTGAATCCTGTCAGCCATAAGACCCAGGGTATCAGCGGCAAGTCCGCCAATGAGAGGCTAAACTGTCACTTGCAATGCATGTCAGCAAAAAGTGAGAGTAGGGCTGATGTTTAATTGAGAATAAAAGTCTAGGCCTTTACATAATCCGGTTCTGTTCTATACCCCATGCCATTATCCCCCAAATCACAGCTTGAAAGGACTCTGAGGTGGGCTCGCACCCATCGACATCTCCATGCTGTTATCGATCTTCTCCATCGTCTTCTTAAACCCCTCCCGCCTCGCAATCCTCTCAAGATACTTCAAAACATTAGGATACTCCTCCAGGCCATACGGCGAAAAGTATCTCATCGTCGTAAGCGGAAACATAACCATGATATCAGCAGCCGTGAACTCCTCGCCCGCAAGCCACTCATTACTCTTAACTCGCTCATCCAACAGCTTCAGCGCCTGTCGTGACTTGGCTTTCCCAAACTGCACAACGGGGTTATCATCGCTCAACTTGGCAGAGCGGATCAACATAATTCTCCCAAGGGCAGTTTGAAGAGTTCCGTCGACGTAGTGCCACCAGTACAGGAAATCAGCGTACGCTGGGTGGTCTGGGGGAAGGAAGAGTGAGCCGTTGGCGTATTTGTGGCTGATGTATTCGATGCATGCACAGCTCTCGGCGAGAGTTGTTGAGCCGTCTGTTATGACGGGGGCGGCGCCCATGGGATGGAGGGCCTTGAAGTCGGCGGGTGCGAGGAGGGGAGAGCGTTTGTATTGCTTGAGATCATATTCGATGCCGAGTTCTTCGCAGAGCCAGGGGATGCGCTCTGACTGAGAGACTTGGAGGTGGTGGACTGTGAGAGGCATTTTGATGTTTATGTCTGTATGAATGTGATTGAAGATTGTAGAGTGAGAGGTTATGAGATTGACATGCTGAGAGTTCTTATACTGCTCCATCTCAATCGTCATTATGGAGTTCATGTTTTCCGTGCCGAGGCATTTACCGGTCCCACTATCTAGTTGGAGACTTGTTCGACCAATCATGTGGTTTACCGACTCGGAGAATGTCACCGCTAGTACGATATCGTCTGCGCTAAGATGATTTGTCATATGATAAATACAAGATCTAGGGTATTTGTAGATCCAAACTCAAGTCCCATGATGTCTGATCTACATCTAAGAACGATAAATCAAAGTTATTATCGACTGGGAAAAGACCAGCCATGTCAGCATCGATGAGTGAGTTGAAGATATCCAGAGCTGGCCATTCACTGGACCCTGTGTTAAGCTGTCTCGGAGTTTGCGGAATTATCGTGTTCGGGTTATCCGTATTCGGAGAAGCTTGAAGATTAGCCAACACGTCGCCACCGCCAGCAGCAGTGATGATAGTTGGGTCTGAAGTCTCATCTCCAGCTCTGACATATCCATTCTCATCAGATCGCAACATGCCACCAAACTGCAAGATAGAGGATTTGGCAAGTGACGCGTCGACGTCAAACTCGACAAGTGCCGAAATATCCATATACCTTGGTTCGCCAGCGATTACAGGCGGATTGCGTTTATGAGCATTATGAAGGCAGCGCACGTAAAGTTGCTGTCCCCGTGTTAGTCTCAGTGACCATCATATTGATGATATGACGGTACTCACGAGTAATGAAGCTAGCTTCCAGTAATTTGACATACCCTGTATCATTTTAACATTATTGTCAATGTTAGATTGAGCTCGCTCTCTAACTGAAGGCTCAGAACACCAAAGAAAAGGGATCTGAATAGCACAGCTTGAGTAAGCTGCATATGCAACAAATATCGGCATGGAACTGAGCGAATGACCGGTAGTTAATATTCCAGAGATGAGGCTGGAGATTGCAGTGGCGTGATCGAACGCGACCTGGGCAGATAATTGTCTGGCTGATGAGTAAGTCTTGTCGCCCTTTGACCAGCAAAAGAGCGGAACAATGGACGAGTGCAGTGCACAGAGGGATTGGTGATAGACGAGGTTCATGAGAATCATCTTGGGCAAATCCTTCTGTGGTATGTTTAAGACAGTAGATGCATCAAGCTTGAAAGGGAGAGGAACATTGTTCCACCATGATGAGATATTGTTCTCAACCCTAAAAATCTCCTGAAGGCGCGAATTGAGATCGCCCTTACATCTGACGACAGACACGACAGATGACCTGTGAAGTCAGCAAAAATATCGACCGTTGAGATTCAACCTACCAGAGATTGAGGCCGCGTATGAGCTCCGCAAAAATGCTTCCCGAGCAGACCCCATTCGTAATCGTCGCGATTGTTCCGCATGAAGCACCAGCTGCAAAGCCTTCTTCAGACCAAGGCAGTGGCAGATTCTCAACATCAGCAATCGCTTCAAACCGAAATAACTTCTCACAACTGAAGCAGTGAAACAAATAACTTGTCCAGAATCGCCGTCTTCGTAGTTCAGCTTCGATTGAGGATTCATTCTTTGGACCTGTCCCGTTTATATGGAGGAGTTGACAGGCGTTACCTAGCAGAGTTAGCAATGTGCGCGTTTCAATTCAGTGCGCGTACCCTTGTGAAGATAGCTTATTCTCCATGATCCTTGACTATGCCAGAATAGTGATAGATTGCAGAACGTCACGAGGTTATAATCACTGAGGTCTTCGGCGTCTTGGAAGACCAAAGCTCCAGCTTGTTTGGCCCACTTCGTCATGAGACCTTGGTCCTTAAGGATAGCTTTGCCTGAATCATCACGGTAGAAACTTGGTTGTCAGATAGGTTCAGCAGGGAGATGAGAATGGAAGCTTACTTGGCGCCCCATGCACAAATACTGAGAAGAACATGGGGCTTGGCTGTCTGATCTGCAAGCGATTGCAAGAATGTGGCCTTGTGTAAGAGAAGAGTTGACTGATAGACATTATCAAAGTATAGTTCGACCAGGGTATTGATCAAAGATGGGGCGATGTCTTGGAAGAAATCATGGTTTGATGCAGGTTCGATGTTGAGATGAGCTGGCAGTGCGACTGGGGCTAGGCGTTTCGAGCCAATAGATTGGGATGTTCGATTTGCGACTACAGCTCCCGTGAAGTTTGTCCTTTTTCTAGAATGGATTCGCTTGGCCCCGTATTCACAGGTGTTCTTCAACCTGACGCATCGCTTACAACTGGGTCGCTCTCCGGAGCAGCGTATCTGGATGGCAAAGTTAATAGCTGTGACCATTGTAATTTAATTTCTCAGACCTTTTGCTTTTTACATATGTCGCAAGCCTTGCTCGGACGTCCCGGTGTATTAGCCATCGCGGCATGTGGTGACTGTAAGATTTCCCATGATACATGTCAGCATCGGGCAGATATCATCGCTAAAGGGAAAACGATAACCCGACGCCTGATTACAGCACCAAACTCACCACCAGCATGTTCACCGATCAACCAAGCAGCCAACACCTCGTCCTCAATTGAGATGCAACGGACAAAGCTCACCCGGTTCAATTCCTCTCGTAATTTAGGCTCTTTTTTGCAAAGTTACCGATTGGTGGTCCCCAATTACCCCGGGTCGCATCCCAGCGCCAAGACCCCCTATGATTGAAGCGTCTACCGCCCCAGCGGGGGATCGCCGTGCAAATTGGGGGGCTCCCCCGCAAAACAAACAAGCATAAACGGCCATGATGCTAAGACGAGGTATGACGCCGTTGGGGGATTCCTGCGCCGTCGGGCGGAGATATACCGAGATAGCTATAAAACAAAAGCATTTCTGCAAGCTTTTCCAGGTCACAGAGCTTCTCGATTGGTCGTACAAGTCAATTGATTGCTAACATGACGCTCTTCTCGGTTCTCGCATTCGCTGCGCTTGCGAGTGCAAAGTGGATTGTCCCTGGTGCCCGATGGTACGATACGGATGGAAATCTATTCAATGCTCATGCAGGCGGTCTTTGCGTCGATAGGGAGAGTGGCAAGTTTTATTGGTTTGGCGAACATAAAACTGAAGAGCAGGAAGAAGGCGGTGGCATTTCGGTCTATAGCTCTGATGACCTCGCTACCTGGAAGTCTCACGGTTTGGCCCTGAGTTTGTCTCCCCGTTTGACAAATGTGAATATCACTGACGTGGCACAGAGCCTGAGGAGGGCCATGAGTTTGTTTCGCCGGAGAGTATCATCCAGCGACCCAAGGTTCTCTACAGCGAAGAAACAGGACAATACCACGTACGCTATCTCCCTCTCGTCCAACTACCAAGCTGACCGTATCTTAGATGTGGTGGCACGCCGACGACAGCAAATACAGCCTTCTACTTCAAGGTCTCGCAACATCCGACAACATCGCAGGCCCCTACAAATTCCAACACGCCGTCTCACCCCTCGGGAACTGGTCCCAAGACTTCGGCGCCTTCACCGACTACAAGACCGGAAGATCCTACGCTCTCTACTCCAACGGCGATAAAGTAGAAGGTAGAGATGTCTACGTCAGCCAGTTCAACAAGAACCTCACGGATGTGGAGAAAGTCACGTTTCGGTTTAATAAATATGATTTCGAAGCGCCGACTATTATTCAGACGGAGAAGAGCTACTGGACTTTTATGAGTCATAAGACGGGTTATCGACCTAATAGTAAGTGAGCTGGGGTTGAAAGCGAGTTAGGGTGAGGAAGGCTAATTTGTGCAGATGTTGTGGCTATGAGGGCTGATAAGCTTGAGGGGCCCTGGTCGCAGCCTTTTTTTGTTGCGCCGGCTTATACGAGGACGTTCAGTACGCAGAGTGGCTTCTCGTGGAGGATCAAGGGGACTAAAAAGACGACGTATCTTTACATGGCTGACCAGGTATGACGCGTTATTCTGATACAAGTCTAAGCTAACGTTTTGAAGTGGGATCTCCCATCCATTTGGGAGAGTCGCAACGTCTGGCTTCCTATCGAGATTGATGAGGAAAACAAGAGTCTCAAAGTCGTTTGGCACGATGTTTACGATTTGAATGTGTAAGTTCTACTGCGCGGTTGTCGAGTTGGTGCTGACTGCTTGTAGCAAAACTGGTGAATGGAAGCCTATCAAGGGAAAGACTTATCCCTCCAAGAACGCCAAGTTTGCTGGTGGTGCTCACCTCCAAGAAGCTGTGAGTCAATCGTGTCGAGTTTGTGGGGGGTTATTAATCATGGTGATTAGACGTTTGGAACGGATCATGTCATCGCAACTGGCATTTACGGCAACGACAGTACTGCAACATTCACAGTTGAAGGACAAGGCGCCGACCAATGGGTATCTTTCTACCACCAGAGTAAATCCTCTTCCCTACACTGCGACGCTTTTACGTACTAATAGTCATCCAGATATTGATGATATGGGATTTGGTGACCAGCCAATGGGTCAGCCCGATCGCATCAACGGAACATGGGCAGTCCGACGAATCAGCAGCGTTGTCGTCAACGGCGATAAGGAAAAGGTGCACACTCTCTGGCAGAAGGATACTCATAAGGGAATTATTCTATCAGCTCCTTTGTTGCTGCCGCTTAAGAAGGGCAAGAACACTATTACTGTTGGGGGGTTGAATAACGGGAAGGATGTTAAGGGTGCGGATTTGGATAGGATTGTGGTTTATCCTCCTGAGAAGAAGAAGGGAAAGAGGAGCTTCTGGGGTATCTTTTAGATAGCAAAATCTAGATTTAGATGCAATGAACAGGCTTTGTTAAGTCTAACCCTTGACCTAATTGTTGAAGTTGCTTTGAGACTGTCGAATAAAACGGCGGCGTACTTGTTCAATTGCACTCTGAATGCGTACTGCCACTCCAACACTTAGGCCAATAGTACAATGCCCGTGCGAGATTAATAGGACCTATTCCAAAGATAGACTATGTTCATCTACTATGGTAGAGGCACACTGACACTCTAGGAGACTCTTGTGCGAATGGTCGGCTCTACCACTTCTTCGGATCGAGCAGTTCCTCACAAGCCGCCAACTAACATAGAATGCTTTGTTCCAATACCAATCAGTTTTCAGACGAACTATTGCCTCTCCCTTGTGTATCTTGTGTTTTGTTCAGAACTATTCACAAAGACCATTGACTCGCTTCACCCTCACAAACAAAGCTTGTTCCATCACGAACACCAACAATGAATCACAGCCCAAACCACAGAACACCGTCACAGCCCGCATCATGCCATTATAAAACCCCCAATTCTTGGAAACCAGTTGATTCCCGCCAACTTTACCAACTTCAACGTCAAAAACAGGACACCCGGTAAGAAAATCACCATCAACATGCCACTCTTTCCTTGGCCAACCGCTCTCCCTTCCAAGGACCACATTCCCTCTCGAATCCTTCCATCTCTGTTGCTGATCGTTCCACTGCTCACAAGCCTAACCTGCATTTGGCTTCTCGTCAATGATGTCTGGACACAAGTCTTCTGCACGCTCTTTACACTAAGGTATCTCCGGTTATTCGGACATGTTCTTGGCTCGTGGATGTATCGTCCTGCAGACATAAAGCAGGATCCTTCGTTTTCGAGGAATGATGTAACTGTTATTCTTCCTACTATTGATCCTCATGGTCCTGACTTTCGCGAGTGTGTGGAGAGTATCCTTGCGAATAATCCTGCGTGTGTTCTTGTCGTTACGGTTGGTGCTGTTCTGCGAGAGGAATGTCAGACTGTTCTGAGAAAACTAAGCATTGATGCTCCGCATATTCAGATTCTTATCTCGGCGCTTCCTGAGCCGAGTAAGAGGCGACAAATCACTCATGCTATGCCAAGTGTCACTACACCTATTACCATCTTCGCAGACGACCATGTTTTCTGGCCAAGGAACTTTATCCCTTCTGTTCTTGCACCTTTCGAAGATCAGAGTGTCGGTATGGTAGCGACCAAGAAACGAGTTCGTCGAACAACACCTGGAGTCTGGACATGGCTTTCCATCGTAAACTTCATCGCATGTAATTACCTCCAGCGTCACAACTGGGAACTCCGTGCATCCAACGCCATCGACGGTGGAGTATTCGTCATCTCAGGCCGAACAGCAGTATATCGTACAGAATTCCTCAACGAAACTGACCTCCTTCAGCGCTTCTGCAATGAAAAGTTCTGCTTTGGCCTTTTTGGTGGTGAAGGACTAGGTCCTGATGATGATAACTTTTTGACGAGAGAGGGTATGAAGAAAAAGTGGCTGGTCAAGTTTCAGGATACAGATGATGCGACTATTGAAACGACGCTGGGTGAGTGGCCTAAGTTTAAGGATCAGCTACTTCGCTGGGCACGCACGACCTTTCGCAGTAACCCAGTCATGCTCCGTGATCCGGCTTTTATCTCCCGGTATACGTGGAGTTGCTTCATGGTGTACTGGGCCGGCCTTGTCAACTTTGCTATACTCTGGGATACAGCGCTCATCACGACTTTTGTCCTCGCTGAAAAGTCCGATGGCGGTGGCCTAGTGATCTTCTTGGTCTTCATGTTCTGGACAAAGGTTATCAAGATCATCCCCCACTTTCTCCAGCATCCTTCTGATTTTCCGCTTGTGATTTGGCAGGTTGTGTTTGGGTATGTTCACAGCTGTATTAAGCTTTGGGCGCTGGTCACGTTCTGGGATTGCGATTGGTCTGGGAGGAACTTGAACGAGGTTAATCCTGAGCATGTTGGGCTCGATACGTCGTTCTATGAGGTCTAGTAGTGATGGCTTTGAGAGGGTGACTGGGATGCGTTTGGACTTGAATTTTTAGGAGATACAGAACACAATGTCTGAAATTGATGCTGAATTGAGCCATACCGCTAAAGCATTGGGAAATGATACGCTACACTATGGGGATGACTGTGGCCTTTAAGGTTAAGCTTTAGGCTGCGAACACAGATAATGAATGACAAGATACGCTAAACAATCCTGCTCAGCTTACTGATAATCGCATAAGTGATAGTTTGGAAACGATACAATTATCCAAATGATTCCGTTCCTAAAGTCTCAGCCCTCTCAGATGGTGGGCCAGCTCGTTGTGTATTTTGTAGAGTTGTGAACCGAGTGCTCAATACCTCTGCTAATCTGCTACTTATGTGTGTGTGATATTGGGTTAGTCAATAAACTCAAAGTTTGTGTTCAGCTGTCATATTGAAATCTGATACGCTGCCTGAAGTATAATATCAAGTATGTTAAATGCTTATACCCAATGTGTTCTCCCCTGCAGTCGTCCCACAGGGGAGCTCAAAGATAAACCTTTCTCCTCGCAGGATCTTGGTTGGACCAGATAGAACTAAAAAAATCTAGTTACCAAAGATGAGTTTCAGATCCGTAGAAATATGCCCTCCCTCCCATTTACCTGATCCAAAGAATATTCCCCTTCCAAAAACAACACACCGCCTCACTCTCACCCCCTTATCCAACTATACGCTCCAACACTTATTATCACCCTCCTCTATCCATCTACAAGAACCAACATCTACAAACAACCCTAAGTCACATTCACCATCCATCATGTGCTGCGGCAGATCAAGATCCAGCAACTCCCTGACTTCATCATATCGCCCTGCTCGGTCGGGCCCCGAGAACCGGATTAATGTTCGCAAAAGCGCCAATAAACCAGCCGGCCAGTTTAGAGGTTCTCTAGTCAAGAAAGGCACTCCGAAGAAGCCTAGTGAATTTAAAGTAACTCGATGGACGGTCTAACTGATCTTTTACCTTGGAGTTGGCAGTAAGAAATTTTGCTCTTCTTATCTTCACGCGATCACGTTTATAATCAAAAGAAACAGTCTAGGCTCCTCCGTCTTATCTCCTTTTTCGAACTTGGATGCAATATCAAGACCATACGCTCACACGATGTCCCGTCGATATGTTCGCCATTTTATCCATCTTCGACGCTTTATAAAGAGAAGGCATGAGAGACTTGTGGCTGAGAGTTGAGTTCAGCAGACAGGACTTTGAAAGAATTGAGAGGGAATTACTATAGGGAGTTACCAGATGCCTCTGTAGACATCATGAGAGAAGCTAGGACAGAAAACACTCGCCAGTCTTGGATACGGAGAAATTAAAGCAAGATTTCACAAATTGAACACTCAATGCAAGTTTTACACAAACACGAGGCTAAGGAATCCTAAAGTGTGACAGATTTATTATTTTCTTGAGGCTATATGTATGTTGCCTTCCAAAACCTGAAGTTAAATAGTACTTTTCAGTGTATTAGCTTGATATGTCTCAGTGAGTTACTATAAGCTTCAGTTATCAATCAATTTGTCTTTATCTTAATGCTCAATATCAAACTCTCATAGAAAAGACTTGTTTACTACACTAATCAGATGCGAGAACTCATCAAACTTTGTCAATATACGGTGTCGAGATAGTTCTCATACTACGGTGTTACTTTCATTTTCTCATGATGTTACAGAAGCATGAAGCTTATGCCTTCACGTGGAAAATATATAAGTATGCCCTCTCGTTCATCGAATCTGAGAACATCTTCTCTTCCTCAAATCACCCATCTCCTCACTTTTCCCTCTTCATCCAGCTACAGGCTCACACAGTTACTCAGCCACGCTCTTCTTATCAATCTACAAAACCACCATCTACACCACCCCCCAATCACACATCGCATTAATCATGTGCTGTGGCGGCAGACCAAGAACCGGAGGCGGCTTCGCGTCCAACAGCTCCGGTGGAGCATTTCGATCTGGGGCGAGTCTCGGGACTCGTGCTATGGGGCATGGTGCTCGCTCACGCGGCATGCGTGGAGGTTCTGCTCCCAAAAATACCGCTGCAAAGCTTTTTGACTTATTCAAAGTCACTCGATGGCGGCTCTAAATGGTCCTCTGGCTTGAGGCCGGCACCAAGGAATCTGCCACGCGTTACTTCAGTGCTGAGAAAGGAGCAATCGCTAGGCAAGGTACGGTACGACAAGTTGTATCTTTGGGAATATGATGTCGTCTTTGCAAACTCACGGTTGCATTAAGAAGGAGCAGACTATGCTACTTCATCTCGTATTTTCCTGGGAGGTCGGATATAATTACGCTTGTTGCCTTTCCACTATGCTAGCCTTTTGCTTGTCTACGACGGGAACACGCGGGATGCTTGGGAGACCATTGTCAGAGAGAAGATGTTGGACGTCTGTAGAGATACTGTCAGACATACAAGGCAAGAGGCTTGGCAAGAAAGGACCGCCTGGCCTCGGATATGCAGAAATTAGAGCAGTAATACACACTTTCAGCTGTTATTCATAATGTTCATATAAAATCCTCAAGCTGTGAAAAGTTAAATCGACTAAGTTACTGATTTCGGCTCTCAGCCACAAGTCTCAGATATGCACCAAACGCTATTGTTGTGGCCCAGGTCGGTAAACTCTATGTAAAAGAAACCTGTGCAAGACCTTGACTCCGAAAGCATATTGGCAGCTTGAATCCGGGCCAGAATTGATCCGTGTGCTCAGAATGTGATAAGGTTGAAACCTTAAAAGAGACTTCAGTAAGACCAAGAAAAAGAAGAATAAAAGTTGATACATAGCCAATTTATCGTGAATGCCTAGGCGCATCTTCTATTTTCACTCGGAAGCTTAAAGGTATAGAGTATTGTTTTTTCAGGCCGAAGCAGGGGAATTCCGAAGTTATTCTTGATATACAAGAATGTGATTAGCCAGTGGTATTAGAGTTTATACCGGGAAGACTTCACTTTACAAACAACTCATCTCAGCATCACATCATCTCAGCATCACAAGTAACATGAAGATGTTAAGATATATAAGAGGAGACCCAGGGTCGAAAGCCAGTACAAATCTGTGCTTCTACACAGCAGTATTGCAACCCATTCCCCTGCCTCAAGACAACAGGCCAACTTCTCAAATCATCCAGCTCCGATCCTCAATCTCAAATCTGCACCTTCTTCTTCAATCATCCAACAAACAACCAGCCAAGCCCCTCTTACACTTTCAACATGTGCTATGGTCGCCGCTTCACAAGAATAATTAGCAAAGCCTTCAAGGTGCACGACAGCCAACAATACAAGAAAACGGCACAAAGAAAAGGATTAAATGAACAATGCTACGCACCAGGCACACGGAACGAGGCGTTCCTTAAGCCTGCGAAGAAAATGAAGGGTCAAGCCTGGAGTCAGTCTAAGCCTAGCATCTCTGCTAAGCACAGAGCCAGGCGCAGTTTTAATAGCTTGTCTGACCGGGAGTGCAAGAATATGACATATGGCCAGACCCTTGCCATGGTGTATTGCAATGGGCGCTAAGTCTTATGGCCAGACATAATACAATCGACAGTCAAAGTATAAGGGTGAGAGAAAGTCTTTTTTGGTCATAGGATGATGCCGTGGCCAGGGAGGGGCCTGTCACTTCAACCGAATATTGTCCCAAGTGCGAGCTATCTCGCACGTGGATATTACAACGCATTTTTTCTTTTGGAAGCTCACGCCTAGCAAAGGAAAGGCTGTGTACGCTTTCCTACTCAACTATACCAGACACCATATCTGAAGGACAGGACACCAGAGACTTTTGCCGGTAGTGCTGCGGAAGTCTCTCCACAGCGTTTCTAATGAACATAAGGGGATGGGAACAGAGAAGTACTGGTAAGTTCTCACAAGCAGAAGCTAAAGCATGTTACAAGATTTATGATTCATAGAGAACATTTACATAAATGGCAAGTCATCGAATACCAGAACCACCTACAAGGAAACAGGACTTTGGTAATGCACTGTATGTGAAGTCGACCGAAAGAGCACAGTACATTCACAACTTGTCCTGGATACCATCCAAAACTTGAAAAGAAGAACAGCTGACTTAAATTTATGTCCTGATATCTCCATCAACTCAAATAACACTGCGCGCAAAAGGTATGATAAACCCGCTCTTGATTTTCCTACTTCTTAAACGCCCCATTGGACAGCTCATCCTCCAAATCATAGTAAGCCTGAAACTCGCAATAACAAATCTCAGGATCACTCTCAACATCAAAATTAAAGTTAGCCTCCTCATCGTCAATCAAAACCTTGGGCAAGCCATTCGCCGCCGCAGCCTCAGCGAGAAGCTGCACACGACAACTCCTCTCCATAGACGTATAAAGCCATGCTGCCTCATCCACTGTCTGTCCAACAGTCAGAATACCGTGGTTTCGCAAGATACATCCTTTTCCTTTGGGCCCCATTGCTGCTGCGATGCGGTCTCCCTCTTCACTCCCCAGGACAACACCGCCATAACTGTCATAAACGCTATGAGCGTCGCCTCGGAATTTACACACATCTTGTGTCAACATCTCAAGACGCTTTCCAAACACAGACCATGCTTTTCCATGAATGCTATGACAGTGACAAATAGCGTGCACATCACTCCTAGCTTTATGAATAGAGGCATGGATCAGAAACCCCGCTGAGTTAGGCGGTCGTGAGCGATTCCCCCCAATGACCTCCCCCTTCAAATTAACAAGGATCATATCGCTGACCTTCAGCAGACCAAAGTGTCGGCCTAGGGGGTTCGTCCAGAAAGCATCGGTGAATTCGGGGTCGCGCACGGAAATGTGGCCGCTTATGCCTTCGACGTAGCCTTCGCGGTGCCAGTGGCGAAAGGCAGCGGCCATGTGCTCGAGCTGCCATTGGCGCTGGGAGGCGAAGTTTGGGTGCGTGGGGATGCCGCTGAGGACGACGTCGCCGTGGGACATTGCTTGCAGGGGGGTTTTGTCTTTGAGTTCATGGCCGTGGGCGGGTTTGGAATTGGGGGAGATGGTGAGGGTGCCGCTTTGGGCTTGGATGGTGGTCGTTGAAGACATTGTACCAATTCAATTGTTTTGGTAAATGGGGTCGATGATGTTTCGTGTCGATGGTTAGTTGTCAGTTCAATCGTCGTCTTTTATGTCTTGGTTATCCTTCGTCTGTCATTGACGTGCGCCCTCTAAATACCCTCTGCTAGTCATGATTGCGGGGAAGCGCCTTGTTCAGAACAACCGGTGCTTATCATAAGCGGGACCGGGAACTTAATCCGGTTCACGTAGTATCGAATTCTGAGGATGAAAAGCGTCATCTAAAAGGCGTGGACGGTAAATTGCAAGAATTCGTTAGTGAAAAGAGGGCGCGTAAGATAAAAATCTCGACCGGATAGATGATACTTCTTTAGGGTCCGGTCGGACCAATTAGATGCGACGGATCGTTGTCATCGGGTACACGGCCCGGTCACAAGTTAAAAACTTTATACGGAGTACCGGAAAATCCGTGTAGGACTCTCAATGCCGGATCATGATGATATCCTGGTCGTGCTCTTCCATTCCCTCTTTGCCTTCCATACCGCACTGTTCCCGAGACGGACCAGCTCGGAAACGAACCTGTTGAGCTCTTGAATACAGTCCATATCCTCATTAGTCAAGTCTTCCATCGCCATGTCCTGAAACAGCGTTGCGCAACCCGCCAACAGATCAAGATCGTTTCGAGCCCGTTGATCAGAAGGATGAAGAAGAAGGTTCATAAACAGCGCCATGGCCGCTACCGGCGGGTAGATCGCGATGTGGCTGTTAATGTTAGAGTAGGATGAGGACAGAGACCCGTTCGACTTACCCAAACATGTCCTCTTGGAGGATATCTATATGTGATTCAAAGATGTGGAGAGTAGTGCGACTCGCCTCGAGAGAGATATCACTACTTGAATGATAAACATTATGAAGATCATCAGGTAGACTATCGTCCACAGCGTATACTGCGCCACATCTCCGGACAGCAGTATGTATCACCGTCGTCAGATACTTGTATTCCAGCTGCAGATTAATACACCTTGTTCTTTGAACAAAAGACATATCTGGGTGGATGAGTGGCTTTTCCGAGCTCAGAGACCACTTCGGCCTATAATCCATTGGGATACTCAAGCGCCACGTCTCAATATCACCGTCTAGTTGACGAACTTGGCCAAGAATCGCTGCATCTGATAGTTTCGAATTTTCCAGCGAGCAGAGAAATAGACAAATGGTTTCTTTGATCTGGGAGAGGCAAAGGTCCTGCGAAAAACAAATAGTATCGTCGTGCGAAACCATCTCGTCTTGAGTAGTTCTAGCTGGTGCGTTATACATCCTCGCCCAATCATGTGGCAACGTCAAGTCACAGTAGTCCCTCGTCAGACAAGGCGGCCTCCCGTATCTCATGGCTATGTCTTTGTCGAGGATGTAGCATAGCCAGAAGAGGTTTCGGATATGTCTGTGACGACGATTGACTGCGCTATCGTAGTCGTTTGGTAAAGGTGGATGTGCGATGTGGCCTTTGAGATCGTATAGAGCACGACAGGCGTAGGGATGAAGTTCAGCAGCGGCGCTCCACTGACCTGACAGCAGGTGATAAATTTGCTGAGATGTATTAGCGCAGAGTAGGCGCTGCCCATGAAAATGTTGACTTACAAGCATGATGACTGTTTGGAGGCTTTCCAGGGTGCTCTGACCAAGTAGCTGCGGCAGATAGCTGTGCGACGCACGTATATAGACATCGCTATCATCCAGCCGTACCCGGGAGCCCTTCAACCGCGAACACAAAGCCATAAACACCAAAAGGCATACCTGCGCCGATTCCGACTCGGAATAAGCCGCTGCCCACGTCTCTTCCATAAGCACTGGGTCGATAATAGGATATAAAAGGCGCCAGGGCGAGGTGAAGTACGAATTTAAAACTGCTTCCGTCATTTGTCTTTCTGGGAATTTGAATGGAAGTGATGAGTTGCTAAACTGGTGTTTGTGTGATCCAAAGAGGCGGAATCCATCGAGGGAGACGCTTTCGCCGATCTTGGAGGATATCCACTCTCGGCCTTGGTCGGAATTGATGGGTATGCCTTTAAAGTACCAATGCTGTCCGAGACATGTCCAGAGCGACACAGACGTAGCGTCTGAGCATTTCTGCTGGAGATATGGCGAGATGCAACCCGCGGTATCCTCAGAATCACCTCGCAAGGTTGGAATTGACTCGGTGGCTGAAGTTGCGCTAATCTCGGAGCGCATCTGCACAAGATATGCTTCAAGCTGCGCAACTCGGCTCTCAAGTGTCGCAACCTGGCATGCAAGGGCTACTCTATAATACCTACGTCAGCCAGTCATTTTCCTATGGTTTCAAAGGGACATACTTCGAATTTGCTTTAGTGCTGGGCTCCCTGTTGGACGCGCACTCGAGATGAAGCTTCGTGCAGCGTTCACACCGCCGTTCGGGATCTGGTCTGATGCATTGGATCTAGTTCATTGCTGTTAGGCTACGGATACTTCGGGCAGGTCGTGTGTGTCACCTTTCTTTTGAAGCAAGCGTCGCAGGCTCGTATTCTTGAAGGCATTGTTGATTGAATGAATGGTTGGCAGTTTCCAGCGGAGAAGCGGAACTCCGTGGTGGTTTTAATGGTGCGTGGTGAGCTAACCTCAATATCTCAAGTGCCGTATGTTCACTCCGTTGATTGGTGAATCGCTTATTCTGATGGGGGCGCGGAGTCCGCATTGCCGCTGTGGGGCTACGACTTACATTCTCACGCATGGCGCCATCATGTTATGAAGTAGCTGCAGTGGTGATAGTATTGGAAGCACGTAGACTACAGGTGCTCGGGGGAGTATAACTAGCGAGCTTCCCTCCAGTCATCCAGCCGCATCTTCACAATATCAATTATCTATCCTTTTGCACTTCAACATTCACAATGACTTCCATCAAGCTACCAAAGGCCACCTGGTCTCGCATCACTTCCAGCAAGCGCCTCTACCGTTCCTCCCAAGCTGTCTCTACGGTTGGTCAAAAGATCTACATCTTTGGCGGCGAGTTACTTCCACGTAAACCAGTCGACAACAGAGTTGATGTTGTCAGTCTCGATACTCAAGGTACTATTATAGTCATTCATTACTTAATATTTACTGACCCTTTCAGACGACGGCGCTCAGACGCTCACAGCTCCCGCCAAAGCTCCCTCACCTCGAGTCGGCAGCCCTAGTACCACCATCGGAAACAACATCTTCCTCTTCTCCGGCCGCGGCGGTCTCGAAATGGAGCCCGTCGAAGAAAAGGGCGCTGTTTGGCGTTACAACACAGCCGAAAATACGTGGGACTCTATCGAGCCCGCCGATCCTTCTGCGCCTTTCCCAGATGGCCGAAGCTACCATTGCATCACCTCAGATGGTGTTGACCAGCTTTATCTCCACTCTGGATGCCCTGAGCAGAACCGATTGAACGACCTTTGGGCTTTTGACGTGACCAAACGGTCGTGGGCTGAACTTCCTTCTGCGCCAGGCCCTGCTCGCGGTGGCTCCTCCATCGCATTCCGCGACGGGAAGCTGTATCGCATGAACGGCTTCGATGGAAAGACAGAGCAGGGCGGCGCGCTGGACATCTATGACATCAAGAATAGTTCATGGTCTACATTTACTTACAAGTCAGATGGCGTCGAAGGTCCTGAAGCGAGAAGTGTCGCAACACTACTGGCAATCTCAGTGCATAGCAAGACATTTTTGGTCACCATGTTTGGCGAGAGAGACCCCAGCGCTCTAGGCCACGCTGGTGCTGGGAAGATGCTCTCTGATGTCTGGGCTTTTGACATTGAGGGAAGGGTCTGGCAGAGACTGGAGACTGGTGACGATGGGCCTGTTGCTAGGGGATGGTTTGATGCTGATGCTGTACGAGACGGAGATGCGAAGGATGCGGTGGTTGTACATGGAGGTCTTGGGGAGGATAATCAGAGACTCGGTGATGTTTGGATATTGCGTTTTTAGTCATGGATCTTCCGAAACCGAGTCATTAAGGGAGTACCAGACCACTAATTACGGTAGCTGCCTTGATCATATAACATAGTTTTCTGTCTTTCTTATTGAATAATCATTCAATTAAACTACTCTGACGCCTCTTAAAATTAGAAGTATATGTTGCATTATTCGCACAAGTATCAAAAGACCGTATACAATCATTCCATGAACATCGATGTGCGTGCACTAGTATAATATGATGCGACTCCTATTAGCCCTAATCTCTCCAGCCGATATCACCGGTGTCCCAAACCCCTCACCATTCGGCCCTATGAGAAAGGCACAACTAATAGCCTGGTACCCATCGCGATATGGCCGTAGGACAATGGGCACTCTAAGCCCGCGCAAGATCCACAGTTCATCCCCATTCGCGATAGACGCAAGAGCGCTGCCGTGCAATCCTTGGGCCCCATCGAATTCCGCATGCGGCCATACTGCTGGAATGCGCTGTACTTTTGTGACGAATGTTCCATAAACCCTTAGGACGTGCGCTTGTGTCTGCTGAAACGTGTTTGTGATGGTTTCAAAAGTATGCTCTGGACATTCTTGGGGCACCCAGTTCAGTCGGTGGAATTGCCTGCCCCCAAAGCTCTCCCGATTATTCGAAGCTTCGGTACTAGACCAGTCGACGACCCACGAAGGCACGTCGAGATTCCTAGATCGAATTAACATAGTAGCGCTTACAAGGACATACAGGCTATCTTCCTTGTCTATAATTGCCTTGGTAGTCATAAGCATGACCTGCGCTGCGGTCATGTCTTGTGAATAGTCGGGAAACACCCGATACCCCGGCGAAGCTAGCCCGAGAATAGCATATACTCTATCACGATCATCGGAAGATTTGCAAGAGCGCGAATGCGACAGAAGATCTATGATATCCTTGCTGCCAGTCCAGCGAATCTTCATCCTCAAGGCCACCCCCACGTGATTGACTTGACGGACGAGGTCTCTTTGGCTGACCATGCCGAGGATGCGGCAAAGTTGGCGATCCTCAGGAGAGCCTACCGAGACGCCCAGGTATACCAGCCAAGCGTCCCGATCTATTCGGAAGTTTTTGTGTATTCCGCAAAACGCTTCCATGGTTCTCCAACACTTTTCCCATGGAATGAAATGGTTGCCGAACAGGAAGGTGAGCTGACTGGATACCAGGAATTCCTGGCAGATCCAAACTCGGTTCCACCATGGGCTAGTAAGCACGTCGTAGAACGCAATCCACCCGTTCACAAAGCTCTCGATGAACATGTGTTTCTGAAGATAGCCACATATGCGATACCATTGCTCCAGTTTGTAATCTCCAGGCGGCTCGAATTCGGCGGTGTCCGAGATTACCTCTCGTAATTCAGCCCCTTCTTCACTACCTAGTTTGTATTCTCTGTTACATTGCAATGGCCCATCGTCTTCTTGAAAAGGGAAAGTATCACATAGGTCGTCCAACCATTTCAGTCCCTCGCCACTAGTTTCAAATGTCGATAAGCAAGCTAATGTGCGTTCTGCGGACTGATAGATATCCCTCATGAAGTCAACCTGGTGTGATCTCTCTTTCAAATCATGCTGGTTGATACATAACTGATCGATCCAGATTCGAAGTGGCCCTTGTCCGGACGATCGAGTCCAATAATGGTGAGCAAGTATTAACGCGTGGTGCAGATTGGCAAATACATTGCATCTGATTCCATTCACCATGATTTCCTTTGTGTCTGCCGGGTCTCCTGCGCAATATGACAGAGCAAGATACTGGTTGCGAGCGTCGGTTAACAACGTCGCAGGCAGGAGCTTGCACTCAGGCATATCATCATTGCCAGTTTGTGTAGAAAGTTCGATAAGTCGAATCTCTTGCTTACTTTTGTCGAGACTCTGGTACAGGTTCGCGGAATAGAAAGCCGGATTCTCTGGAGTTTTGAAGATATCGAGGCCTGGTGCTAGGCTGCGGACTGACCCTGCCTTTGCCGCACTGCTTGTCGCCATTGAGAAGAGACCTATCTTCCAGAAATTACCTAGGGCTAGGCGAAGAATAAGATTAGATTAATTGACATGGAAATTCAATGGTCGACTATACGAAGTTCTTTCTCAGCGATGATAGTATTTTGCTGATTGAGGCAGTGTTCAGGCTATGCTTGGGCTACTGGTCTGCCTTCAAAGATGCCTTACAGCCTTATCAGCCAGCTCACAGCCTGAACTCAAGGTCCCTATACTGTATTTTCCTTGACGTCTCGTATTCAACCCTGGACTAGCACGGAAATGATCCACCTTGCTGCAGCAAAGTTGCCCCGCTTGATGCCGAAAGAGAAGAGCGAGCTGTTATGGGGCTGTGATTAGACCAGGGGGTATAGTGGTCATTTGGCATCCTTACCAAACTAGGCTAAGACATCCAACCCCTTTGTACACAAGCCACATTTGGGGGTCAGTGTCGGTCTCGATAAGGCCTGATTAGGACGAACCTGTCGCACTCAAATATGCCTCACGCTGCGCCCCTTTGGAAGCTATAAATATTACCTCCCTTTATTATCTATCCAGATATAGCCTGCAGAAAGGCTTCATACGGACGATTAGCCATGGCTCCTAATTACCGCCTAGAAACATTGCGACTCAGGCATCTACACGCAAATTGGTCGACTAAGGCTCTCTTCATTCTTTGGATTTCGCAAGTTCTTTTAGCTGTGTCAATCACCGGAGTCTATATCTGGGCTCTTTTCAAAACCAATGCGTATGGGGGCCTCTCAAAACCATTGGAGTTTATGTATGTGTTAAATTACCCGTTTTGCTCATGTCAACAGTCTAACCTTTACTTGTAGTTTAGACGTAGGCAGTATCGTAGTGTCACTGCTAGTGATACTTGTCTGTATATTTTGGGAACATCGAAAATTTCAAGATGGAATCCTCACGCCAGGGAAGATGGCACAAGCCTATCTTATAAAGACACCGGGTGCAGTGCTTATGGTTATCCTCGGAGCTATAGCATTGAAAAGAAGCAATGCTCAGATCTTCTTGATTGGCGTTATCCTACACTCAGTCTTATTGTAAGTCACGCTGGCCCTACATGAAGGATAATGGAATGTATACCTAACGGATCTCTTATCAGAACCCTCTTGCTGCTTATGTTCCTATTTTCGTGTTTACTGTGGTATAGTGTGGCATGGGAAACTGGATAGTGTTGGATAAGTTCAGAGTTGTTACGTGCAAGCAAGGACTCTCTAAGGTCTATCTTCTAAATTATTACCTAGGGCTTAATAAAAGGCATAAATATATATTAATTATAGTAACTATATAAGTTATAATTAATTTTTAAGCTATACTGAGGATTTAATTTATTTTTTATATACTTTATACTCTATTATTAATATAATAAATAACTTAAAATTAAATAAAATATAAAATATATATAATAAGACTACTTATTTAAATAAAATACTAGAAATTCTTATTATATTTACTATTGCTTTTAATACTTACCTTTATATAAATACTTAAAAGTTTATAAAGCTTTTTAATATATTTTCTTTTTAAAATAAAATATATAAATAATACTAAAATTATAATAATCATAAAAAGAAACTTAAATAA